>VZUI01074361.1:0-65942 GCA_013401135.1 Cettia cetti
TAATAATAATAATAATAATAATAATAATAATAATAATAATAATAATAATAATAATAATAATAATAATAATAATAATAGGAGGAGGGAATGCAGGTGACCTTACTGATAAGTAGGAGCTGTGTTAATTATCCAATACAGCCTCACCCCTGATGAGTCACAGCTATAGCCAATAAAGATAAGTGTGATAAAAGGCAGTGGGTTAGCTGGTAGGAAGGAATCATGAGGGAGGAGGAACCTTGAGGAAGAGTGAATGACAGGGTCATAAAGATGAAGGAGAAGGATCCTGGGGAAAGAGAATCCCTGCTGTGAGGTCAGTCTGGGTCTGCAGTCAGAGCCTGTTGTTGGAACCTGCAGTCACAGTCTAGCTGGGTAAAAACCTGCATTCAGAGTCTGCAAACTAATACATGCAGCCAGAGTTTAGCAGGAAATAACCAGCAGTCAGAGGCTGCAAGGGAAACCTACAGTAGGAGCTTGCTGAGTCAGTGAATAGTTGGAGTTAGGATGGCTGAGCTGTAAAGAGAAATAAAGCAAGACCCTTCTCATGCTGTGATAAACAAGAAGTCTGTGTCTCAGGTAATTTCTATCCTCTAACATGAGGGCTGCTGCAATAGGATGCAGTGCTGATTTTTCCCTTTATTTTTGCTTCCTCCTGAATGATGAATATGCAAATATGGCAAGACAACTTATAGGAGGAAAATATTGTTATTATTCCAATCAATATCTAACTAATTTGTACTAACATGAGCAGTTATTACAAGTTTCCTCATGTTATCTAAGCAAATGCTTTAGACGCTAAATTACAGGCATGCTCACACATGAAATCTCTCACTTCACCTCCCTTTTGCTCCATCACTTGCTTCCTCTTCCTCCTATCTTTATTTGTACCTTCCAATGAATCTTTGTTTTTGTTTTCTTCTTGTTATATACTCAAAATAGTGATCTATGCAAATGAAATCCTGAATGGTCTTTTATTAGAAGACATTAAACTAAAAAGTAAAGAAAGACATGAAAATTGCTAAAGAAAGGAAGCAAAGAAATCTTGAGAGGCAAGAAGAGAATCAACAAAAGTAGACTGGCCCAATCTTCTTCTTTACAGATTGAAAACAGAAAGACACTGAGAATATCTGCTGGGAAACTAAGCAGAAAACGAAAAGAAATTTTGACATCTATATCAAGCTTTTATAAACCTTTTTTTTGTGTGTGGGGGTTTTTTTTTGTTTGTTTTTCTCCTTTTTAACATTTGATCTTCATCTTTAACTCTCTTTATTTCTTCTTTCCTCCTCAGCTTCTCTAGAGCTTAAACTAGTCTAACTAAATTGCCAAAATTATTTTGGTGGTACTATTTTTTTGTCCTAATAAGCCACACTAAATAATGAAATTATGGCAATGCATAACACTGGGAAAAAGGGAGGTTAAAAGGCTGGTAAGTGCTCAAGAATGATTATTGTATTCCCGTAGCCACCAATGGGAACTGTATATTACTTTTGTTTTATTACCTCTCCTGAACCAAATTATTGTTCATTATAAATTGTCCTTATTTCAAATAGATTCCATTAAACCACACAGCTTTATAACAGCTGAGAGTATAAATATGCAAAATACCCATGCTAATATGTACAAAAGGGTTGACAAACTTAGAAGTAGGTGACTAACTCTACTTTAATTAATATTTTTAATATCTTTTAATATTAAAAATAAAACTTTAAAAATCTACATCGAAGTTCTCTATTTTTATAAAATTTGATTAAAAGTATGTTTAGTGAATGAAGACTTTCCTAAGAATGATTTGGAGTTCATATAAACTAACAAACAGCAAAGCATACCTATATTAAGGGTATTGCTGAACGTAAATTCTAGTGGGAAAAGCTATATAAAAGCTTACATCTTAACTATGTTAATGGGTTTCGTTCAAGCAGTGTCAATAGTAAATAATGTCAATAGATCCTGTAAATCTGGATGCATAATTTCTTTTCTTTTCTAAAAAGCAGGAGAGCAAAGAACTAATTTTGCACTCTTTTTTTCCCTTCTCTGCACTGTAGTGTTCTGTAGAAATATTCACATTCACAGTAAAACATAACTTTATACTCTAATCTTTCTTTCTGAAATTATATATAAATCTACTTAATCTATTAATCACTATATAAGATGTTATGTATATCCTCTCAAAGATTGTTTCTTCCTCTTACTTTGCCTGACTATGCCAGGTTATCTTATTTTTCTGTCACTAAAGGTACTCAGGCAACTTCTGTTTACTATATATGAGAGCATAAAGAGTCAGTCATTTAATTGTGCTGTGTAAAATAGCATGTGCAGTTTCTGAAACAATTGTAAATAATGAGAGAAAGATATTGAATATTACATAACATCTGAAATCAAAGTTAAAAAGAAACATCTTCCCTTTCAGTGAATGAATTAAAATTCTGGCAAAGGAAATCTCAATGTGTCTGGAGGACAACTTGTTATGGGGGGAATTCAAGCTTCCTCATAAGCTTGATTTTTTTTTTTTCCCAGAACTATTTTTTTTTTTTTTTTAATGTTGGTCAAATACTCTAAATGCTCCAGCCAAGCATCTAGTATGACAGACATGGTAGATGATAAAGAATCTTTTGGCAGAAAGCAGGCTGAAAAATATTGAAAGTGATTGATTATTTCAATTTCAAAACTTGTTTGTAACATTAGAAGTTTGTTTATAATTTTTCAAGTGTTTTAGATAGGAAATAATGAAGGGAAGGATGTCTAGGTAGAGTGCTTTGCACTAGATTTTAAATATCGTTTATTTTAGAATCTACAACCCTATTCTTAATTTTGTGTTTCTGTCAAAGATTTTTAATAACCCTAAGCCTATTCAGATCCATTTGGGGTTCTTTATTTTAAAATAAAAATTTATAGTTTCTTTTTTTCTTTCCTCCCACAACATTTATTCAAGTCTTTAATTAGTTAAGGATTTGTAGAATGTGAAGGAAAGGAGGAATAAGTACTACTACACTGCTTGCTTTTGTTGCATTTTGCATTACCACCAGTTTATGCACCTTTGCATCCAATGGTCTATTTGCAAAATATCCCCATAAGGTTTCTGTGAATCAAGATTATACAGCACAGTAAATTTATCATCAGTTCTACTTCTCTCATCTGCTTCTGAGGAAACAGCATACAAGTCTGAGGAGTTTTTAGATAAGTTATTCTAGTGTCTAAGGGAACTGCAATATTGATTGTCCAAGCAATCCTAAAGCTTGTTAATATCCGTTCTGGTAGAAGCATATGTTACCTTTGGACATTATCAGCTGAGAACCACACTGAGAAAAAAAACAAAACTGTTAGATCCTGAACCTTGTCTCAGTGAGACACATCACAAAGTAAGTAATATATATGCTTGTAAGAAATGCATAATCTGATCCGTTTTCAAAAAAACAAAACAAAAAACCCCAAAACCCACAGCTGTTCTATGTCACAGAATAGTGTTCTAGTTTAGAATACTGTTCATGACATGCAAACTAACACTTATTTCGTTTTTCCTAATAGAAATCAATAATCCAGCAGCAGCTTTGAGATCACTGTAAGCTTTACACAGAAGCTGATTAGAAGTGAAATTGGTATAGTTAAAATGAAACCAAATAAGATGCCTTGTACTGTGGTATTTTAGCAGAATAGGAAAAGAATTATTATTTTCCTCCTAGTGGAATAAACAGAATGCATAATAAGCACTTGCAGCACTGCATGGAATCGATTTAACTGGAGAACAAATACATTTATTACTCACTTGTGGCTTTGACTTCAGCTGAATTAAGAGGTGTTCTCATTACTTGTGGAATGCGATTGCTGTTCCATAAGTGCCTAGGCACCCTAATGTGTGTATGCTAAGCTCTGAACTTCATGAAAGAAATTCTATTAATCCTAACTATAGGCTTACTCGTTAGAAATAAGTATATAAAACAATACAACTAATAATTATTTGGCATGCTCAGTGTACACTGAGAAAAATAATCTCATCCGCAGTCAAAGAACAGTAAGATATTTTTGCAACAGATCTATATTAAATTTAATCTTTACAGAAAATCAGCATTACTTAATACTTCCACATTGACCTCTGATGAAGAACCTTACCATTTAATAGCGTGTACTATGGCCTCACTATCAAAAAAATTCAGAATGTGACCAGTTTTAGCTGACATTCTACATTGCTATCAGATACAGGGTTTCTCAGCATGAGCTCTGAGACAGCCAAAGCCA
Source organism: Cettia cetti (assembly GCA_013401135.1). NCBI lineage: Eukaryota > Metazoa > Chordata > Aves > Passeriformes > Sylviidae > Cettia > Cettia cetti. Next base: position 4,228 of record VZUI01074361.1, read on the forward strand.
TTAGGACATTTAATTCTGATGCAAACCAGAATCATTCCCTCAGTGATATTTCAGAGGATTATAGTCTGTTTGACATAGTACTACTACTACTGTTTGGCTGAGAAAAAACTTGTATCCTTTTTGCTCAGAATACCAACAGCTCTAGCTCAGTTTTACCAGGGATGTCTTACAAAGCAGTGCCCTAAGCACAGGAATATCTCTGACTTGACTATTCCTAAAGTGTTGTAAATCCTTAAGAATTCATTTTTCTCTTTGTAAACAGGCCACAAGTGGACTGTTATTGGACGTGATGATTCCTCACAGGCTTACTTACAGAGTTCTCTCTTTGCTAGGCAGTACAACTGTGGTGCTCAACCTTTACATCAGGAAAGAAGAGCATGCACAGTAGGATTTCTTCCAGCATTTCCTGACAAAGACTGCAAAAATTCAATATAAGATCACGAAAATGGAGACAAAAGTGTTAAAAACTTCTGAAATAACTTCCTGGAGCTATATTTAGATAAATGACCACTGCATCCTGGATTTTTGGCTGTGTGCCAAAAAAAAACCACCCCAGAGGAGAAAAAAATCCCTAAACAAAAATCCCCAAAAACAAACCCCAAACAGCAGTAACAACAAGAACTTTAAAATTAGAGGTAATCAGATTCACACACTTGACTGAAGATAACCAAGCAAATAATTTAAAATTAGCTTTGGTTTCCAGAAAAAGGTTTATGAAAAGGATATTTAGAAAGCCTACTCACTTTTAATGCAATATTGAAGAATAAAATGCAAGATTTGGGAAAAAATCTTGTTAACTATTTCTCTTTCAATATTGCTATAACTGAATTGAGCTAAAGAAATAAACTATGACAGATATACATGGTCATGTCAGTCTGTATCTGGATCTGTATGATAAATATACAGAGGCATAGGTATATTTATGTATGAGTGTAAATATTTCTTTTCAGCTGATGGGACCATATATGCGGTAATGTCAGTTGCATCCGGAAAAATTCTGGTCTGAAACTTCAAATCTTTTGTTAAACGTTTTCATTCTGCAGATGGTTTATTCCTACATTTTGTCGAAGGAATTTATAGGACATTTATTTTATTAAAATTGATGTACATATTATCATTTTTAAAATTGGCAAAAACCTATAAAAGGAATTTCTATAGTCTCATTTATTGGGGAAATTATGTAACCTAATTGTAAATAATTTGGCATGCATTGAAATCCCGATATTGCTTGTGCTGAAAAGTGTTTAAAGCAAAGAAAAGAAAGAAAAAAGTAACAGCCATTGGTATTCTGTGTTGTTTTGATTTCTATTGATCTGCAGTAAGCAAAGCAGTATATAAATTGATACAGTGGCATGGAGTGTTTTAGGAGTTTATTTCTTCATTATTTCATTCTCTGTGGTTTGCAAAACTTGTGTTTCGCAGACTGAATTTTCTGTATAACATTATGTAATTAAAATCCAAACATTTCTAGTTTTTTAATAGTTAAGGTACACTCTTAAAGGAAGTGCTTACAAGATACCTATGTGATCATATTGAAACATTAAAGTTTTTCTTTTATCTAACTTTGAAGACTCTGGATAGATTTTTCCACCTTTGAAATATCCTTGTATTGTCTTGTTATTATACACAGAGAAACTAATTCTATTCAGATCCCTTTTCTTGTACTTTCATAGAAGTTGTGTGACTTGAATAAAGTCTCATTTTCAAAATACTACACCAAATTTCCATAAAACTTTGTTGCATTCCCATTCATGAAACTTGCAAAGAATATTAAAGCTAAGTCACCATACAAAACAGAGGAGAAAAATGTATACACTAGCTTATTCTGTAAAGTTGAGATAAAATAGAAAAGAAAATAGAATAGTATATGCATCAGTAATAGAAAGCAACTTATTTGATACTAAATCCAATATAGAACTAACCTATAAGAATATTGTCTATATTATGTCTGATGAAAAATTAAGCAAATATATTAATTCTTATGTGAACGTTTTTCTATATTTTAAAAACTTCTGCTGAGCAAAAATGACATTAATATGATTTCCAAATTTTACAGGCATTTTTTATTTTGTGTTGGGCAGTTTGTTTGTTTTGGGGGTTTTTTGTTTGTTTGGGGTTTTGGGGGGGTTGGTTGGAGGGATTTTTTTTATTTTTTTTCTTTTTCCCCCTGGTGAAATTTCTCCTCAATGTTTCCTGAAAGATTTGGACATAATTTCATACTTAGGGCAATTGTTCATGAAGATGTAAAGAAGATATGTACAGCAGTATTACTGATGTGCTCTGGTTTCAGGTTGTTCCAAGCATCCTGTACTTTGGCCAGGTAACCTGGGTGTATTTATAGGAACATATCAATATTTATTTGACCTAAATTTCTGAGAAGAAGAGCAGGAGGCAAACAAATTTATGGCATTTTGTGGAATTTGTGGTAGTTTAAGAAACATACTGTGTTTAAAAAAACCCACCCAACAAACCAAGCCAACAAAAGTTGTCATTGTCAGCCAATAAACTCTATTTTTATTTTCCCTGGAAATAAAATGCTTTATCAATGGAAGAGAAAAAGGACAGGAGCTGATTAATGGTGTGTCATCTTGTTTTCCAGCCTTCAGCCTTGGAGTCAGAAATTTCATGTAAACAAAGTAATGTTTACAGAATTTTTATCATGTTTTTTGGATTCCTCTCTGTGAAAGGACAATTGATGGACACTTTCTAAGGCCAGTGGAGTTGAAGAGGTTGAACCTCAGTCTTCCCATCTGGTCTCCTTTTTAGAAATCTATATAAATTGTGGAAAAAATTAAGCTTCCTCTTTTCCTGCTTTGACTTGGTGGTGATCACTGCGTCTCCCTCGGGACAGCATTGCACAACAGTGGTGCAATCCTCACATAAACTGTAATTATCTATATTAGGCTCCATCTCTGTAGTACATGAGGTTCTAATAATTTTTAATATATTTTCTCCAGCTCTGGGAATTGCATTCATTTTTAGAAAGCAATGGAGCTGTACACAAAGAGGTGTTTAGGAAGACAGTTCTATTTAAGTAAAATATTCAAAATGTAAACCTTTAAAACTCTTATTCAGCAAGCACTAAACACCAGAGGTCATTAAGTTTCACAGGCGCCTACATTGACTAATTTTCTGCTTCAATTTGAAAAGCGATCAGTAATTCACCATGCAAATGCTCTTGGGAAAAGAAAAAGATATTCTACCACCTGTCCCATTTCAGGGGGTTGAGCTGTTTAGTGCAAAACTAGAACTTGAGTTGCATTTAAAATAAGGAAGACCTAACTATGATGATATTTTGCTCTCCCTTAACAGAAAATGGCATATCACTTCAATGACAGTAATTTGAATAATTGATTCTGAACAGATTCCATGATTGGACTTGGGGCTTAGTCTTCAAAAGCAAGCAAATAATGTTTCACTACTGTACTTTCTTTATCTCTTTATGGTTAAACTGCTATCAACATATTTCAAGTCTTCAACGAAGACTTCATAAAATAACTTTATGCTCTGATAAGCAAAAAGCTTTTCTGGATTTTAGGAATGCTTGGCTTGTTGATTTTAAGGTATTAAATGGTATTTTTGAGGTATTACTGAACTAATAAATGAGCGAGGTGAGGTGACATAATCAGTTGCAGAAGGGATTGGAGATGCATGGGGCTGAAAAAGAGGTGTTCTGAAAGCAGTTACTGTGTCTCCTTTTTTTCTCAGCTTTGATTTTGAAATCTCCATGGATAAGGACATTTGCAAGGTATACTCTTCTGGGAAGGCAAGTAGAGGTCAATACTATCCAAAATTGAAAGTCTGAGTTTAAACAAAAAGTTTAAAGGATGCTGATGAATTTGCTGCTCTGTGATAGTCTTGCAAGTCACCAAGATAGACCAGTTTAAAAGAAAAGCCAAAGTACTAAATGAATAGGAACTTGCCTGTCAGAAAATCTTGGTCAGTATATTAAAAAAAGAAAATTAATACAATTACTTGTTCTGCAGACTAGCAATGGTGAAAGAAAACACATGAAGAAAACAATTACATGGTCCATTCTTAGAACATAATGTAGACAAGCTTTGTGCCAGCCAAGCAGTTGAAAAAGGCTGAGAGAAAAAAGGTGAAAGATAAGGTGTGTCAGCTGTAAACACATATATAAAAATTTATATAAATATATTTATATATATTTATATGTAAATATAGTTCAATGAATCCACCACACATTCAGACAAGAAGGAAAAGTGTTCTTTATTCCCTTACCTGCACTTTGAGCTATAAATACAAAAACCAGCATTCAGAATTTTATCTATATGGTGAAAATAAGTAAATATTTGAAGTAATAGTGTGAAACTAAATTTCATTAATAACTCATGCTGTTTGAATGTATGTTTTTAATTTTAAAAATAGCTTATTTTATTAAACATGTCTTTCTTTGCTTAAATAATATATAATTTTTTATTGTTTATTGTATATCTTTCAACTTACTTAGGTCTTTGAATTTCCATGTTGCAGCATCATTACTTTGAAATGAAATTACTTTTACTGACAGCTAACTGAAAAACCTGAAAGATCCTTTGGGCTATGGTATACAAAAACGACATTAATATATGTTCTCTACATCTGCAAAGCACTCACAGATTTACTCAAAAATGGTTTTGAATAAAGATATTTTTCCAGTATTTTCCAGACATTTCAAAAGCAATGAATATTGATAAAGACAAATGAAAAACAAATTGAAATGAATTTGTCATACCTATTGATAAAAAACGTCAGAATGAGTTTGTGTTTCAGGTTGGGGTTTTTTTGCTGGATACTGAATTACATTCATTCATTTTAAAGACTTATTAAAGAATACAAGAAAGACAAATAATTTCTATAACATTTTTTTTATTAACTGTTTTACATAGTTTGAGATAACTCACTTGAGATTAATCTTAAATATATAAACTGTCAGGTTATTAGAAAGGCATGCAATGCTCTTTCAGAAAATGTTGGTACCTCTTCATATCCAGGAAATTGTTTAACTCAGAATTAGATACCAAACACTTGAAATGTTTGATCACATCTTTATAAAAAAGAATCAATCCTGGATGATATAATAGAAGCTCCTTAAATTTGTATAGTTTTGATACTGTCTCTAACATTATGAGGCAGAAATGGAGGACGAAAAAAAAGTACAGTATTTCCAGGGAAAACCAGTCATGGCAAAAAAGACTAATATGGCATAAGAAGGTCCATTTTCAGTCAGAGAAATGCCTTCCTCCTTCTCTGGTACAGCCAGTGAATAATTACCTGCAACATTCCTAGTTTGATATGTGTCTTAGTTAATTAATTGCGGCATTAATTCATAAACATTAAACACACAAGTGTCTTCATTTGGGTGAGTGTGCTTCTCTGGGTTAATTTCAAGCTTGTCTGAATGTTACTAGTTTTTTTACTATAATGATGAAAAAAAAAGAGAAATCAAACAGTGAAAAGATCATAGGGAAAAACGAATATGGAGTGAGCAAAATCAGAAGTAAATATATAGGTATTGCATGAATGAATACAGAGTCTTCACAATGTCCATAAGAAAATACGCTGTATTGTATATTTTGAAAGACCATAGAGGAAATATTCTTTTTGATTCTGAGTAGATGTTTCAGAAATTGTGACCCTGTTTGAACACTTGAATGTATTATTTGAATTTGAGTTTGAGACCAAAGAGAAAACTGCTATAGTTTAGGTGAAGGCAACTTTAAGCTGATTTTCAGATGTTCAGAATGGAAATGTCTGGCTCCTTTTTATTCCCTCTCCCTATTCCTACCCACAAACACAGGGAAAGAAATGGGTCAATTTATTTCACATTCATCTGTTCTCCATATTCATAGAATCCATCACATTTTTGGCAACCAAATAGTTTCTATTTTAATATTTTAAAGAAATTTAAGAGTTACTAACTAGAATTAACTAGTTATATTCAGTCTCCTCAACAGATAGTAAAAAACCTTAATGGTTCTCCAGATTCTTATCAGAATTTAAAATGCCTTTCTGATTTCTATCAGCATCATAATGTTGATAGCTAGGCCTGTAGGAGCACTAGATGAAGTCACTGGGCTTCCAATCCTCTTAAAGATAATATAAAGAGATACTTTTCATCCCATCTATTCCCTAAAGATGGAAAGATCAGAAGTTCTTGTTAGCTTTCCATCATAATCACTTGCACAAGATAGAAATATTTTCCCATTTTTTGAGTACTTTTAAGAGACTGTATTTCTGAATTATGGAGAATCTTAGGTACAGAATCCTGTGTATAGAATTATAATATTTTTAATGCCCACTACCTCTAAGTACAGAATTAAGTGTCAGCTGCAGGTTTCTTAGAAACTCAACTTCTTTCTCCCTATACCAGGTTTCACAGCTGCAAAATAAGTAAAATTTTTAATATCAGAGGTATATAATGAAAACAAGAAACTAAAGTTTCAAGATCAAGTCTGCAAACGGTCCATGAAAGAAACGCACCTTAAATTCTGAATAATTGATTAATACTACTTTAAATTACTGCTTTAAAAGGAAGCTACAATAGTTATCTTAAAAAAAATCATTATTTAGGAAAATGTACTATGTAGCCAAAGGACTGCAAACTAGTTAGTAAGTTAATTTCCCATAACCATCCTGGTGAGGTTGTGTGTGTTAGATCAATGGTTCACATGTGTTCATCACTAACCTTCAATAGTTCTTGAAATAAGCTCTAAGTGAACTGTTCTTGAACTTCCTTGATAAAATGTCTCATAACTGCTCTTTTTTTTTTTTTTTTTTTTTTTTTTTTTTTTTTTTTTTTTTTTTTTTTGCATTAATCCCATATACAGTTACTATTCTAATTGAGTATAAATTGAAAGGGGTAGAGTATGGTAAATTATATTCAGGTTTTAGATTAGAAAAATATTAGCCGTATACTGTGCCAGCACATATAGCTAAATAAATGAGCTTGACATAATTGTGTATACTTAAGTGTAAGCTGCATAGGACATTCAATTAATGAAGCACATAATGTGAAGCATTAGCAGTACTAAATGATCTGTTTATCATTCACATCAAATCATCTTTTCCCATTAAAATGCTTGTATCCCATAATAAGTATTAGCCTCTTGTCTCAAAATGAAAATAGCAATTTACTGGCTTGCCATTATAATGTTAACGATAGCAATACTTTGGAAAGGAAAAATACAATTAAAATATATATCATCCAGTGTGTTTTTCCTCATCTCTTTTTGAATAAAGACTGTTCTTTATAGAACATGTAGAAAAAAATCTGATAAAATATTTTTTCTTTTTTATGTTTCTTTGCTATTTAATTTACATATTGATTATATAGCTTGAAAAATCTCCCAGTTTGATTTAATAAAGCAAAAAATTCCTAAGAGTAAATTGATAGTTGAAATTGGAGGATGTACTTCATCTAGTTGTATTAATAAAACTACACTGATTAGTTTTGCTTAGTAAGAAACAGTATTTTTGTCATTTTTATTTAGCATAGACTCTAGCTCATTCTATCTGTCTTTTTACAGTATTCTCATTTTGCAAAATCAAACTTTTAGAATACTTGGTCAAACAAAAAATAGCGAAATAAATTGCTTGAACTTATAAATTACTTGAAGAGGTACCTCTGCAATGTTTGTGAAGCCTTGTTTTTAACTGATTTTGTGCTGATAGATGAAAATTGCAAGACAGAACAGCTGTAGTCTGACATTCCTTAAAGAATTTTTTGTTAATTTCTTTTTCTATAAATGTGTTTCAGGAATTCTCCTGTGAGTATGGATTTTTTCCACTTTCCAAAATTTAAGGAAGCTGGGTTTAGTGACTTGCATTACTTGTTCCTAATAAATATATGCACCTTGAATTTGTTTTTTTGAGGTAAAAGTTAATATCATACATTAGGAGACTTTTATATAAGTTGTGAATAGATGAGGAAAAAAACAATAAAACTCAAAACAAGTTACTAAATTTTAAAACATTTGAAACAAAACCATTTTTGTGGGATTCATATTTGTAAGGCCTTCCTGCCTCATGCTCCCCAACATGGGATGACATTTTGCTTAGAGAAACACATTTTCTCATCTCCATATCAAGAGAAACAGCAGTCAGAAAGACTGAAGTATACAAAGATATTCATAACATCAGATTTTAAATATTTGACAAGATAGTGTCAGAGGAAAAGGAACACCAAATATCATTAAAAAAGAGATTTTTGGTATTAGTTTTTTTCTGCTGTTTATTTCTGAGTTGTAATTTTATTTTTTTTTTTTCAATTTGAGAATGTAACATTTTCCTTTCTAGGATACACAGCATATCTGCTAGTCTCAATGGTGACTGCAGCTTTATCTTGCAGTTCTGATAATCACTTCTGTTAGTTTTTCCTAATTATATGTTGTTGTCAACAAACTAAAAGCTGCCTCTTACAGATCAGTCACAGAGCATTACCAACATTCCAGAAGTCACTGTTGTTCTCTGCAATAGGTCAGCTTCTTTTCTGACCTTCCAGTTTTGAATTGCTACATAGAACAGCCTCATTTCTAATATGCAATACAACTTATTTCTTCAGAAAGACTATTTTGATGTGATTCTGTCAGCCAGCTCTCACCTTCAATTCAGCATCTAGGTTTTTAATTAAATGCACCAAACTTCAATAAGAAAAACCTATCATTAGAAATCATAGAAAAAAAATCATCATTATACTTTTTGTAAATAAATTCTTCCCTTTCTCTTGCTATACTCTTACTGTAGCTGTAGAATGACTTAAATGTCTTATATGTTTACTGAAACTTTCATTCATTTTCTTCTAATATTCTACATACACAGAGGAAAAGGGAATTTAATAGCACTCTGCTTATCTGAATCATACCATATCTGTAGAAAGGCATTTCACTGCAAATATAATTGAGTAGTTTTACAGACTTAGTACTACACAAAGCTGACAGTTTAATATTATTACACAGGCTATTTCCTGATGTATATTTTATATTATTTATCCTCATTGTTTTGGTTTGATATCTTTATTTCAAGACTTTGCATGCATGCTGTCTCTTTCTTGAAGGCTCAAAACTGATTTGAAGAAAATTCCTGCCTTGAAAATGGGCAATGTGAGTTTTGCTTTGCCTGGTTATCATTTTGCTTCATAAGAATTAAGCCAATAAGAAGTAAGTTATTTCTGTGAACAACATACACCAGTATATTGGAAAATCATGAGGATTTGGATGTTAAATAAGATGTCCAAATGAGACATCCATGAGGATTGAATACATGTTATCATAATGATTGCTGAACAAATAAATGATACAATTTTAAAAAACTGTCTTTCTTTCGAGAATTAGATAATTTTCTACCAAGTGTAAAACCTGAAAACCCAAGTTATCCCTGTGCAATATTAAAAAAAAATCAATAAGACTGAAAGAGCTAAAGCTTTTGTAATAGCAGGGGATAATTTGGATAGAAGAGACCTGGGTAATTCTAGGAGCTGAATCATATATGCACTGTGAAGAGGAAAAACGGAATGAAGAATACAGAGAGAACAAGTTCAGAAGAGAATTTATTCAAAATTTCTTAGAAGTGGTGGGAGGAAACTGCTCAGATTGAAATTTAGCTGTCAGTATGTCCCTGAGGAGGTGAGCAAGAGACATCAGTCAGTTATCAATGTGAAAAGCATTCTTTACACAGCCTGTGATTACTGCTTTCTTTTCTTGACTTCATCATGGCCGATATCCAATGGGAGAATAGATGACAGCAACCTGACTGTGCATCATATACACAAATTACATATAACACAGAGGATAGTAGCTGAAGTATGAATTTTTGTTTCAGCTATGAGGTGTAACTGTCATAAACATGTAGCACACGCATTCAATTCTGTTCATTGAGGCATGCAGAAAAAGAATTAAAATGTTGATTCTAGAGCTCCCAACTTCCAGTACCAGAAATGACCATTGTGCAAAAATGCTGATGAACTTTTCACATAATTGTGTTAGAGAACATCTTTTGAAAGGTTAGCTAATTATTTTTAAAAGACTTAGAGCACTGGTAATTTTTTCACCTGCCATATTATTGCAGTGGCAGATAACCCTCAGTGCCAGGAATGGACTTTTGATCCTTACATCCTCTCATACCTCAATCAAAATGGCTGAAAAGACTCCCATTACAATTTTCTAGATTTTTGTACCTGTACACATGGATGAAATTGTTTCCCAACTTTCTTTTCAATAAGATGATTTATTTGTTCTCCTCTAGCCCCAGCTAAGGCTAAAATACTTAAGCTGATAAAATGCTGTTATTTCCAGAACTTAGATGTTTTTGTCGCTTCCAAATGTGAATAAGGTTGTAGAGGTCCAGGATCTCCTAAAACTATTGCACATACAGCCTTCTCTCTCCTTCCTCAGCATTTTCATCTATCCTTTTCATTAGGTTTAGTACTGACATTACCCATTGAAGGGATTTTATTGTAATTCCCAAGTCCTTATTCTTTTCTGAAATGGTCTGTCAAATGAGTCTGTGAAATGCAGACATGAACTTTGATTTTGTTTTACTTTAGCAGTACTATACCTTATTGGACTACTAGTCAATGCAGGTGTTTTGTTACAATAACCCGTCCTACTCATTATTTAGAATCCCACTAATTTTTATTAGATTGTAAGTCAGCCTTGGATTTTGAAATTTAAAATAATTAAACCAGTTTAAAAAATTAATCCTTGGAATATCTTGAATACTAGATCTCTAATAAATAAGGTTAATTAGCATCAGTGTTTTGATATCTGCTGATAAAGCAGTTTTTATTTTGAGATCCTTGTGCACATTTTCCATGTAAGTGGTGAAGAGAAAAAAATTCCTAAAGTTTCAACATGAGTACAGTGGTTTTAAAGCACTTCAGAAAACACAATAAACAGAACTGTTTAAATTATACAGACTAAAAATTGTTAACTCTTGGAGATGCACTGATGAAAGACAAGTCCAAACAGATTATAATTAAAAAAAAAAAAAAAAAAAAAAAAGGCTGACAAATAAGACTGAAAAAGAGTCTGATAGATCAAAAAGTTAGGAAGGTAAAATGAACTAAAACAGAAAGACTTTTGAAATAGCAGAACAAGAATTGAATACTAGTATTTAATAGGGAAAAAATTTCCTTTATCTGTGATTGAACTAATGAAAATGATACATTAAGAATTCAAAATGTTGACTATGAAGGGTTGCAGAATAAGTCTCTTCTAAATGAAAGTGCTCTAGGTTACTAGGTACGTATACTGAAATGCACTGAGCATAGGAAGTAACAGCTGAAAAGCTAATTTTATGTTTTTCACTTTAATTTTTATTTTTTAATCTTTTTTTATTCATACAATAAATGTGCAAGAATTCAATATTTTCTAATTTCTGGCATTTTAGAAAGGTGATACAGAAATGACAGACTAGATATTCATTCTTGAAAATTTAATACAATCCAAATTCAGGACTTCATTAATAAAGAATTAGACCCTAAAAATATCATTAATGACAATAACTTTGATTTTAAAGGAGGTACTGCATATCACATAAAATTGTGATCCTCAGAAGCAATGGAAGCAAAGACTTCTTCTCTTATCTGTTAACTGAAAAAGTTAATTTCTTTAAAATTAATTTCCCTGCATTTCTGAAAATCTGCCCTTTCCCTATAGAAAATGTATGAGGTTTTAAGACAACAGAAAAAAAATCCACTATATAACAATCAACAGTTCACACATAAACTAAATTAGTCAATTATTAATCATATTTCATACAGGATATTGACAGATGCAGCTCAAAAATTTGCCACTGAGTTTGCCTCAGAGAGAATCTGATTGCATCTATCAGGTCAGACTTACAAGGCTACCCTAAATTTGAGAAAAATACTCGAGTTAATTTTGTCTTCATATTTCCCTGGATTTTTAAGACACCAAAAGAGCTGTTCAGAAGTACAATTTGCTTTGGTACCAATCAGTGGCAGATAGGACCTTTTTATGATCTGGCCAATTGTACTCTATTCTTCTAATTTTATTTAACTACACCCAGTTGCAGGAGAAGATACAGATAATGAGAATTCCAACACAGTTTAAGAGTACTAGCCTTTTAATTTCTGTTTCAAGTATTTATCATTCCATAATAAAGGAACAAGGCTTTCTTCAGATAAAGATGGTATCAAAATAGAAGTTCCTTGTAATGTTCTCATGTCTTTGCACACTAGCATTGTTGCACAACATTGATTTTTTTCTTTTCCCTGTTGAAATCCTCAGATAGGTACCATTGGCACATTTAGACATTTAGGTTACAAACTCCATAAAGAAGATTGCCACTTTTTTTTTTTTTTTTTTTTTAATAAACTCATAAATATTTCTCACAAACAAGCCCCAAAAGTATGGAGTTACTTAAGTTTCTAGTACCTTTAAAATTGCTAAAGCAACTGCATTGTTATCTGCAAGCATGCTATAATTGCTGCAGCAATTTATCACTGTTAAAACTGAGACTATTTTTATAAATACTTCTGGGTCTCTTTCAGCTGCAACTTCAGATTCTCAGCTGCTAGTTGGAACCACTGAGGGAGTGGATGAAGTGGGATTCTATTTTTTCACCTGAGAATCTGCCTTGAGAACACAAATTGTATTGAATTCAGGCTTGAAAACTGGATAGAAAGGTTTTGCTCTATAAAATTTAGTTCACATAATGAAAACTGAAGAGGCAGTAATTCTGTGTCAGGATTCATAGGAGAAGAAACTTTGATACAATTCTGAGACCCTTTGATACAAACTACAGACCCTTAGCAAAAACAAAGAGATCCAAAGCAGCCAAGCTTACTAATAAATTTAGCCCAAATTTCATCTTTTGATTAAACAAGATCAAATACCAATTCTGCTTAAAAATATTTAAAGATGTATTGGTATTTAAGGCTTATGAATATTTTTGATATACTTGTAAGCTTATTTCCATTTTCAGTTCATGATCCTGAAGCAAAGGGAACATAACACATTCTTATATACAGTGACTTAGAGCATCTGTATTTGTGCCTTTGTTTTCCTGAATGTATAAACCTGTCTTCTCTAAGGGGTTTCTATCCTATTTCTTACAAATCAGACTAACATATTTCCTATTTCATCCTTTAAAAATGTTTTCATATATATTTATAAAATCCTCAGCTTTTCTTGGACACTTAGGGATACTCGGACACTTAGGGATACACAGAATATGATTTCTTAGACAAATCAAATTAGAATGCTTAGGTGAGGATATCTTCAGGCAGGTAGAAAGGAAACAGTCACAATAAGAAGGCATACAAGTGCACATATTCTCAGAGAAACAGAAACCACTTTTTCCAGGAATGGCCAGAAGCTGGATGAATTTTATTACAGCCAAGAGGAGACAAAATATCGTTGAACTGAGGACAGTACCAGTGAATAGGACTTAGTGAATAGACTCAATGTCCAGAGGGCAGATGTATGCACAAATTTCTTTAAAATTAATTTCCCTATTTCCTCAAAGCTCCCCAATGTTCTGTGTTTATCAGTTTGAGACCTTTGATTACAGTTTTTGCCTAATTGTTTGCAGCTTAAAATAATTTGGCGGGTTCTGGTGTCCTCTCTTTAAGAAAAAACAACTGAACAACCCCAAAACTCTGGTTGGGCAGAAAGTGGCATCTTTGTTTTAATGACAGTTTCACTGCACCTGCCAGCATATTTGGCCTTTAGAAAGTCCTAACAGCTTTGTACATAAAACTGTTAAGCATCACATTATCACACTATATCTGACAAGCTGCTGCTTAGTGTTAACCTATTAAGAATGCACATGAAAATCTATTAATTGTAGCATGTGTGTGCACCAGAGAAATATAGATGTAATAATGATTTGTCTGTTTTGTTCTCCAGCAATGAGAGGACAGGAAGGGGCTATATGTTATTAGTGTAAAAACAGATTTTAACTGGATTTTACCTCCAATAAAATAACTCATTTAAAAGTGTCAAGTCTGGCCTTCCATTAATATACTTTCACATTTGCTGAAAATCTACAGCCACAGAAGATAGCTTGCTGTTTTATGTTTGTTCTTTGTCATGAGTTTAGAAATAAAAATTATCTCACATAGTTTTTATTTATTTTTATTTTGAAAATAGAAAATCTTTCATGAAATCAAACACATTTGCAAACAGAATTTATTTCAACAATTTCTCTCTTCAAAAATTCTCTTTTTTTTCCTTACTGTTCTTTCTTATGTTGTCACCATTTGTCACAGGATGATCACAAGAACACTACTGTTATTCCTGAAATTCACAGATGGTCTCGATTTTAGCTACAATTCTTCCTTGAATCCCAAACTTTTGGATGAGTTGAGGTTGAAGAACTTCTGTGCATGAAAAATGCTATTTTCTGCTATGATATTCAGTATTTGAAAGATCTAATTCTAAGACTGAAACTAGCATTATTTGTGAAAAGTTCTAAGACTTTAATTTTCTAAATTAATGGATTTTTTAATTGAACCTATGAATAATAGGGTACATTTTTCTAAAGTATCACTGCTGCAATCAGCTTTTGATGCAGCTGTTGAGGTCATAGATTCTACAATTTTTATATGACTGTCTAGCAATACTTGCATCCAATTCTTTTCTAAACTGTGTGCTGGAAATTTAATGTACTTGTTAGTGCATTAATAAGAACAAAATAATTAAAAATACCATAAATATAAATATTTTTAAAATAAGCTTATCTATTGCTTTTAATTTCTAACATAGTAATCTCTAATTTTAAAATTCCTTGTCTTTTTAAGAAATATTTATGTTTAACATTTAAACAGTTGTTGTCCTGCTAATTATCTGGTAGTTGAACTTGTATTATCTACTAAGGCAAAAAATATTGACTACTGTAGATGTTTTTCCATAAGGAAAAATATGGACTATACCACCATTATAAATGACTATACCACCATTATAAATGCTTATAGGTTCTTTAGACTGAAAAGAGTAACATTCCTTTCCCCCCTTAATCCTTCATCTGAACTTCAGAGAATGAGATAACGAAACCCCTGCAGCAAAAGATTCTTTCCTTTCCTAGCCAGTATCAGAAAGGCTGGAGTTTCTTTTGCTGGTTTCTTTGTCTTGTTCATGCACCTGAAAAAGACAATCCAACACACATTGAATTTGACACTTCACTTCAGGACAAATCTGTAAGTGTGGTTCTCTCTTCTATTCATAAATGCCTGGAAAATAAGTGGAGCTCCATCAAGAGTCAGGACTAGAGGTTGTGAGAGTGACAGCATGTTTTATACACACGCATGCCAATGTGACAACAAAGTCCATTTTTAGAAAGCTGCATAGAAACCTCTCTGCATCAGTGTCAAATTAGAGATACTGTTCTGAAACACTGATTACGACTGCATATTTAGCCTGTGTCAGCTGAAAGTATCTGACTTATCTATCCATCTATTACTGCCTGCTGCTCAGATGAATGTCATCTTGTCAATGGGCTCGTCATTACATTCAGCTGGAAGGTTTGCAGACTTTCAGCTCTGAGAAAGAACCATTATGGTGTTTATGTATGACTTCAGTACTAGCACATCCTTTTTTAGGTATGTCAAACTTCTTGGCAATCCATTTTGTTGAACAAAAATGTGTCCCTGAACAAAAGTGAGTTAATTAATGATCTTTCTATGCCATTTTCTTAAGGTATAGAATGCTCAATGATTTTTTATGCCCTTATGAATGTTCCACTTCTGTGCTTCTTTTAATGTAACTCTGGCTGCTTGTATTATTATTTGTTTCCAAAAGCACAGTTCTGTGTGAGAATGTGTAGAAAATTCATGTATAACAGGCAAATTTTATGACAAACTGAGGGACAAGACAGAACTGTTTAGAAATACTTGATTTTATTTTTAACATGTCCTCTATAAATTAAATGCTTGTTCAATTAGATTGAAGTCAATGTCTTACAAAAATAAATTATTTTCTAGTAGGTCTGCTATAGCTAAGATTACAAGTTTCTTGTCTCCAGGTTTTTCAGACAGTGCACTTGTGTTATCCGAAACTTATGGAGGGCAGGTTTGCTTGGGTTTTGGTTGGGTGGGGTTTCTCTGCTTTGTCTGTGTGCATGCAATAAATAGATGTTGCTAAAAATAATTTCATGGTTATATGCCTGTTTACACTCAGCTTTAAAAACTTGCAGGAAAAAGCTGCTAGCCTGATTAAGTTATTGAATTTTTCTGTGTCATATGTCACTGCAGTATTTAGTTTTTTGCTTTCTGAAAATTCTGACAGATTAAAGATATTGTATGGATGATATAAGAAAGCTCATTGGTTTGCAAATAGGAGTAAGATAAATAAAGAGATGTTTTTAAAAGAGTAGAACCTGGTAAGGTGAATGGCATAATGTGATCAAGAGATATGCAAAAGGAAATAAATTAGGGCACATGTCAAGGGATTCTTTCTGGGCTCTGGACTCTATTGTTGGCCACCTCATTGAACCAACTTCTGCAACACCAGCTGTCAAAGAGGTGATATGATTGAGCAGAAATGTGCTTATTAAAGGTCATGATAACATTGCAAAGATGGAAATAGAAACATGAGAGCAGAACAGAACCAAGAAGAGAAAATATTTTTCCTTCTGGCTTCCATCTACTACTGATATCTGTGAACAAGTATTTTAGGTCCCTGTTAGGCAAATTAATTAAACAGTCTTACTAAAATCAGACAACAAAAAAATAATTACACTAAAATTAATTCCTGCATCATTGAATGATTAATAATTTAAATTAACAGACCCTGAATTTTCTTTTGTTTTAGCACTGTCTTGTATTTTATTCTTTATTTTGCATTGTGGTAGTTATGCCAAGAGTAGGAGTGTTACTAGACAGCTAGGGACTACATTAAAATGAAGGAATCTCCAAGATCTGGGAATAACTGTGCAGTCCTTTTCTGGAAGGGAATGTAGCCAACTACTGTATTTGAAATAGCAACTCCCTACGATTTGAAACGGTTTAGAAAGCCTTTCCAACCCCTATATCGTTTTTTTTTGTGCTACAATTCTTGAGCTGCTTTATTAAAAAAAAAAAAAAAACAAAACAAAAACAACTATGTTTTTTTTTTCTAGCATGAAAATAATTTTAAGACTGATCTAGTAATCAGTGATGCTGATCTAGTAATCTCATACAAAAGTGGTTACTTTTGTAAAAGGCAGCAAAAATGTTTTTACAAGTGCATTCATCAACAAAAGGAGGGCTAAGGAAAATTTCCATCCATCCTTTATTGCATAGAAGGGGAAATATAATGACAGAGATTACAGAAAACAATGAGATACTTGATTCTTTCTTTGCCTTAGTCTTTAATAGTGAGGTCAGTCATCCTAAGGGTGTCCAGCCCACAAGCTGAAAGACAGAATTGAGGAGCAAAATGAAACCCCCATAATCAAAGGAATAAAGCACCTCTCCTTATGAGGAGAGGCTGACAGAATTTGGATTGTTCAGCCTGGAGAAGAGAATGTTCCAAGGGAAATCTTATAACAGTACTTTAAAGGAGGGCTAGAAGGATGCTATAGAGAGTTTTAACAAGGACTTGTAGTGATGGGACAAGGAGGAATGGTTTTCAACTGAAGAGACTAAGTTTAGGTTAAATATTAGGAAGAAATTCTTTACTGTGAGGATGGGAAGACACTGGAGCAGGTTGCCCAGAGAAGTTGTGGAGGCCTAATCCCTAGAAGTATTCAAGACCAGGTTAGATGGAGCTTTGAGCAAACTGGTCTAGTGAAAGCTGTCCCTGCTCATGACAGGGGCATTGGAACTAGATGATCTTTAAGATCACAGAGTCAAGGAATCATTTCAATTGGAAAAAAAAGTCATCACATTCAATGTTTAATCAATCATTGCCTTGTCAACTAGACCATATCAACTGGACCACTTGTCAGCACTGAGTGCCATATCCAATTGTTTCTTGAATATGGTGACTCCACCTCCCTGGGTAGTCCATCCCAATGCTTAATAATTCTTTACATTAAGAAATTCCTTTTGGTCCCTTCAAAGGCAAGTGGTTCTATGATTCTATGAAGAGAAAGAGAAGTATTTAGGCAGATAGTAGTGACATTAAAATGGAAAATTTGTCAAGACAGTGAGGTTATGCTAGAATGTAGTCATGGAACATTCTCCTAGTTTTAGAATGATTCTTTTTCCCACCATCACGAGGAGAGGGAATTGACCAGTTTTATTTTAATTAATTAACATTCAACACTTATCCAATAATTCAGATGGTTAGATGTAATTATATGTTTTTTATAGTTATGTTAAATGGATAAAATAGAGACCATTCAGAGAGGGAAATGTTTAATATGCAAGGTACAAAAAGGAAGAGTTGTTCAGTAAACTATAAATACTCTGAGGCATAAGCTCATTACTTTTGTTGCAATGCAAAAGAGCTCCACTAATTCACATTAATGAATTGGAGACTCACAGTAAATGACTGAATTTTAATATGAGACATTAGGTAAAATAAATGGTAAAACTCTCATGGACTTGCAATTGCAGTTTGATTGGTATCAAGGCAAACGAGTAAGAAAAATAACAAGAACTAATAACAAAACATCTACTGGTTATTTACATGATGGACAGTTTCATTTCAAGTATTTGAGGGGGAACATAGATGGAACTAGGTAAATTAATCTCTTTTTAAGTAGAAAAATTGAGCTAAACTTTATCAATTTGCAAAACAAATTGGCACATTTATTTTTGGAACGTTTCCTCATATTATTGAGATTGTTATTTTTTCTCCCATTTTATTATAATAATACTAATAATACTTACAATAATTACACTATTAATAATAAAATAAATAATAATAATAAAAATCTTCAAACCATTATTTTGGCTACAAAAGCATACACTTCTAAAGAAAAAATGCTGAGAAATAGACATTGTGGCATCTTTGGAATTCCAACTGTTGCAGGCTGGTTCTTTATTTTTCATGGTGCCATTACATAGAAATTCCCTAATTTCAGAATCACTCACCAGTTTGTGATTAAATGCAGCATACTAGCAAAAGTACCATCCTTTTCTGGTGACATTCCCAATTTTTTCTTATACTCTGTTTCTGTTGATACAACAGGAAGAAATAAACTATTCTACATCTTAAATTATTTTAAAAATGATAATTCACAAGGTGTTTTCATACTTTCATTAATTGTAAATTCTCATCTGCTCATCTGGAAAAAATCTGCTAACAATTATAACATGTTGACTTCATGTGGAAAAATGTTATTTTGTTTTGTACATCTTTTTGTTAATACTCTGCTTGCCATCTGGATCTGAATTTAAAGATGTAAAATTCTGTAGAAATTGGAGAAGTACAAGGGGAAGGATCTATTTTGAAATAAGTGGAGGAAAGAAAAATCACATGGACTAAAGATGTCAGAAGATGAACTAATAAAATGCACAAGTAAAAGAGTTTGGCCACTAAACTACTGAAAAAAACATCTTAGGATCTGTGCCCATTATCACAGAAAGATGGAAAGTTGGTTCACACATACAATTTCACAAAAACAACCCCATTTATCTGTATTCTGATAAGTAGCTTTTCTACATCAGCGGAATTAATTTTCAGGATTCTGGCAACTGACTTACGTAGAATAAGGGATTTCTGGAGGCTACATGTGTGAGACGTTCCAGCTTCTGATTTCAAGTAATTCTACTGGGGTTTCTTTGTCTTTTCTAAGTTAAATTAAATGCAAAACAACAGATAGCAATGGTGCTGAACATTTTCTGTGGCAATTATTCACATACATAGAAACCCAGTTCCTGAAAATATTAAATGCTACTCCTCCTAGAATGGAAAGTGTGCGGGGTTTTTTTGTTTTATCAAAGAAAATAAAGCCCTGAGGTACCACTTTAGGTCTCTGGATCTAACAATTTAACACTGAGATCTTCAAATATCTCTTTCTAGCACAGGGATATTGAATGCTCACTGTATTTTTTTACCATCTTACACAGCCCCATAGAACAGTTGTTGCTTTGTTGCACTTAGTCTTACAGGTGTGCTCCAAATTCCATGTTGTAAATGGCAAAAAAAAGTGTCAACAACAGGCAGCAGGGCACTCTGGAGAGGAGGAGCAGAGACACAAGCCTGCTACCTTGCTCCTGCAGTATCCAGGAGAACAATTTGTAGCTCAGGTGGGCTGCAAGCTGCCTTTTCCAAGCACTGTTTTTCATGACCTGTTCCACAGACTGCCATAACAGCACCCTTTTCAGCTGTAGAATGCTCAGATTTTTTTTTCCCCTAAGAATTTATTTTTAATAAATAAGATATCTTGAATCAGAAACTTCTGAGACAGACTGCTAAGCATCTAATAAGATTACATTGTCATAATCAGTTTCTGGTTTTCTGACTACTTCACCTTTAAATAAGTCGTGAAGCTGCACCAAGAATGAGTAGAAGAGGCCTGCATCATCACTCAGGATATTGATAGTGAGTACACCTTTGCACAAAGCAACAGACCTTGAGCAAACATCCTTCTTTGAAAGAACATGGTGATCTGAAGGCTTGAATGACCTCAGTAAAGTGATATATTTGCTACTGAGTCTCATGGAAGAAGCCATTTTCAGAGCCCAGTTTCATAGAGGTAGTCTGAAATAAGTTTTTTTGTGGAAAGGGAGGATAGGTATCCATTTACTAAAATTACATTATTAAATGAAAAAAGAGAAGAATTGCATATTTAATAGGTGTTAAACATGAATCAAATAAAATATAAATTCTGATGTCAAAAACACAACGTGCACCCCTTTATAGAGCATTTTTTTAAATGAGTTTAACATTAAATGAGTTAACAAATACAGCTTGATAGGATGTATCCATCAGTTACATTAGTTCAAACTGCACTCAGAGAGAAAAGTCTTAGCTAAGAAAGAGAGAAAGAAATAGAAAGCAGATCCCACATCCCTGTGTGTTGAAAAACACCCTGCCCTCTTTACCAAATAAATCTTTCTTAAAGGCACCTTCTGACATTCACTGTGACAGAGAAAATAGCCATCAGCAACAACTGGCAGCCAAAGAATATTGAGCTGCTTTGAGTTGTTCTCAAGAGATAGGAATTCTAGCAAGCAAATCCTTTTACACTGGCCAAAAATGTCCTGGTTTTTTTTACCTGTGATCACCAGATACTCAGCAGATAAATCTGTCCTGCAGCATCCCTCTGCTGCAGAGCTCAGTGAGGCTTTTCTCAAAGCATTTTATTTCTATTGACTTTTTATACCTTAAAGTTTTGTGAAGGAGTGAAGGTGTGGTTTAGGCCTGAATTACTTCTTTACTGTTGCAAATAAGCTAAAGTTTAGTATCTCAGATCTGGTTTTCTGTGATGTATGAAATATAGCACACGATTTCTAAAGATTTTGCTATTATTGCTTAAATGTCACGGATCACTCTCTATTAGGTCTCTGTAGAGACTGTATAGGTATACTACTACTACTACTACTTTAAAATATATTTATAAAATAAATAATACTTGTTTATAGATTAAGAAAATTTGGCTTAAGCAGCACTTCATGAAAATAATAGACCTGAATAAAAATGCAGTGCTTCCAAGTTAAGCTAGCACACCAGCTTTTGCTAGAGTGTGGTTTGAATAACAATGAGGAGGTGTACTATATGACTAGCTGTTTGCAAGCACAACAAACTGTGACCATATAGCCCAATAATAAATATTGTCATGGCCATTAACAGGCCATAAGTTTTGTACAGACATTGATAAACATTTCTGTTTATCAGGACTGAGGCTTGTCCAACTTGGTGTGTCTGAACTTTAATTGAACTTACAAATTTGTTCCACTATGAGAACAATTTCTTTATTTGGCCAGGTATTTATGGCTAAATAATTTTATTTCTGTTTGTTTTTATGTGGTTCAAGCATGGTTATATGGAGGCTAACAAGCAGTTATTCTGTATAGAATGAAATATTTCAACTCTAACACCATGCAGTAGAGAAATGCAGACTTGGTACCTTAACAGAGACTTTGAGAAGTGGAGACAAAGGATGTGACATAGAGTACAGGCATGGGATAATCAGGGATGCAGCACAAAGAGATCACACAGTAATATATGTTTCTACTTGTGTAAATAAATAAAATTAACAGTGTCATTGCAATGGCCTGGAAAGTTAACAGTGTCTACCATGGCTGCAGCATATGGATTTTTAGGACCTCTAATGTCCTTAAAATCTCTAATATTAAATGTATCTGGATATAAAATATGATATCATATAATATCTTCTTAATGGCATGTGTCTAAGAAGATCTTGACCTTCTCTGATTACTTAGTATTATTTCTGTCTGCTAAGTTCACGAGCTTCTGAGAATGTTTAAACCAGGTAAACAGTTATGCAAAACTTGTGTTTAAAGCTTCTGGTTTCAGTAATCTAAGAAATCAAATACAGTTACTACAGGATCTTATCTTTGCTCAGCTGCTACAATATAAAATCCAAATTTAAATTATTTGGTTTTGGTTAATTTGCCTGCATGCAGTATAACAGCAGGAAGCTTCTGTAGGAATCTGAAATCTATTGCAGTCTAATTAAAACCCTTTTTTTTTTACTCTTATGGCAAAATAACTGTATTTTCAGAGATATATTTTCAAAGAAAGTTTTGAAGAACATTGTTGTAAAAATGTGAATATGCAAGTTCTTTTATGTGAGGGGACACCAGCGCTATAGTATACTTGTAAATGTTATATGTGCCATCCATTTCCTAGCTATGCAAAACTAAGTAGAGATAATGATTTGATTCTTCAGGAAATAAAATATAAATAAAGTAGGTCTTTTAAAGAAGTGCAATAACTTCACATTAAACTCAAAAAAGAATATTGAAATATACCTTGAAATTATGTGAAAACATAAATGTCTTTTTAGATTCATGGTCTTAAATGAAATAGAATTCCAAATTGTTTTGGAAAATTTCCTCTGTTACATCTACAGCTCTGCTTTACAGGACTGAGATGTAAGAAACTGTAAATTCTTTCTTTCATTTTGCTATGTTTATGCACTGCTTTTTTTTGCATCCAAAGATATGATGAAGGGCAGCTTAGTTCATAAATAACTCATTTTGAATTCTCCCTCACTAAATCTCAATGATATGTTTTGTGTACAATACAAAAGCATGCTCGAGTAAAATAATGAGAAAAGCATTAATAATTACACAGATGACAAAAAGAATACCTGTTGCAACATGAAATGAATTTTTTAAAAAAGCTGAGAGTAATGGAATACATCCACTTGCACAAAAATACGCAAAGAATTATTTAACACACAAAGGGAGATTCAAAAAAATAGCAATGAATTAATGAAAAAAATTAGTTATTAAATTGAAGAAAAAGTGAGAGATAATCTAGTTACTGAGACCTTGACTTTATAGAGTATTATTCACATTACAAATAAATGCTTTTAATTAGTTTCTTTCCAATTTCTTTGCACAACTCTCAAAAAAGAGGTCTCTGTATATTATTTTTGACAGTACCAAAGCTCTTATTACCATAGTAATAATTTGATTTGAGTTTTCTGTAGTTTCTTTAAGCATATTTCTTGTACAGATTTGACCCATGAGTTTTGTTACTTTAATTCATTTATGCAAAATAAAAATATCAACACTTGGGGACATATACAACATTTAAAGAAAATAAAGGTGTAACTGCTTCCTATCCTCATTAATCCAAAATAGCCAGATAGCTCTGTTTTAGTCATTGGCCAAAATAATTATTTGCAATATGTCGAAGGGTCTGTGACTCTGTACAGTTGCTACCTGGAGACCTGCATAAAATTTTCAAGCTTTACTATACTCTTCTAGGATGTCAGCCTTAACAGCTTACCAAGGGTGCTTCCCTAGCCTTTGGCTTTATCATCTTAGTCAACACTCCACTGTCTATTCCTTGCATTTTCTTCCTGACACTCTACTCTTTTATGACCTTTTTCAGAGCTATTTACCTTTGCCTGTCAGTTTACATTGTTCTAGAATGGAAATTTTAGACGCTTCTTCTCTAATAAGCCTACTCACTTCCGACAAAAAAGAAAAGGAAAAAAAATGAAAACCTAAACTCATTTATTAATCACACATACACAAGAATTAAATTTTGCAACCAAGTGCATAGTAAAATAAGTTCCTCTTTTTTTAGCAGCTTTTTTATAAAAGCCCTAATCTTTGTCCTTCTGGTAGCTATGCTTCTAGGAAGCTTGCAAAACTAATATGAAGAAAAAAGTGTGTCTTTTACTCTTATACATAACTGTCGTTCAAACCCTTTCACTTGTTATGTTTAATTCTTCTACCAAAAAGGAAAATCAGAAAGTATGGTCTTCTGGTTTAATCTGCTCTTTTAAGAGGAAAACAGTGAAAAGAGAGTAGCAAAGATCATCCTACTTCCATTTAATATTTTTATAGTGCTATTCAGTAGTTTGGTCACAAATCAGAGATTGTAAGACACTGGAGGTGGCTTACGGTTACATGGAAAATGTCAGAAGATGTATTTTATAGGGTTTAAAGGAATTTTGTAGTAGGAATACTTTGTAAAATTATTTATCAGTGCAGCAAAATAACAAGTAATTTCTCAAATTTTATGTCAGGACTCAGAAAACTCAAAAGTTTATAAATAGCTACAAAATATCAAGAGTCTTGGCCTTTTTAAATCTCACTGTAGCAACTAATTTTACTTTGGAATGTCTTAAATAAAGTAGCAAACCTCCTTGAATTAAAACTGTTTTAGGAGTCCTTAGAACAAGAGGATAAATAGCATAAATATATAAAATATGTTTTTTTGATGAGCATCAAATTATTACATTTTGATTTTTGAATATGAAAAAAGGAAAAATCTAGGTTGCTGGAAAGTGGGAACAGCTGCATTTCTGGTCATTATCAGTTGTTTAAAAAACTCATACAAAATTCAGTAAATGTAAGAGAAAACCAGAACATTCATTTAATAAGAAAACAAATGGAATAAAAATTGATGAAGTGGAAACCCTTCTATTAAAATTAAAAATTTTATGTTGATTGTGAAGTATTCTTGGTTTTGTGGGTTTCAAAGTTTTCTAAAAATAAGACTCTTTTAAATCATTTAAATATTTTTGAAGATAAAATTGCAAAACATTTGTTGTTCTTTCTGTCCAGAAGTGGCTGCAGGAATAAATCAATGCATAATCCTAGTTAAGAAAAGCAGTTGTGAAGAATGTTCTTTATTTAAAAATAAACATACGAGATCTATGTGTTACAAAATATTAGAATGTAATGCACCATAAATATGTGTGGTATTTTGAAGGTCAGCAGGAGTTAAGCTCTTAATTCAGTTAAGTGCATTTGTAAAACCGTTGGCTATCTGCTCCCTAGGTCCATGAGGACGCTAAAAAAAATAGTCTTTTATATTCTGCTATTTAGCTGGCCCAAAAAACAGTGTGTGAATATTATTTAAAATAACAAAATTTGGTTGTTTGTACAATAAAGAG
The DNA here is from genome assembly GCA_013401135.1 of Cettia cetti. Lineage (NCBI taxonomy): Eukaryota > Metazoa > Chordata > Aves > Passeriformes > Sylviidae > Cettia > Cettia cetti. The sequence goes on from VZUI01074361.1 coordinate 29,671, forward strand.
GGACAGATTTACCAAGAGTAAAACACTCAAGTTTTATGAGCACAAGGGAACAAATTCTTATAAAGATGGCAAAGGGTAAACAACCAGCAGAATTCCTGTTGTTGTAAAGTAAGTTACTTCAAAATGTAATGTATTTAGGTCAAAAAACTGTCTCTTGAAGGGAGGATGAAGTATGAGGAGAAAAGTGGTTATGGTGTCTGTACTTGAAAATAGAGCTGTTTAAATATAGCTTTATTGTTGCACTGTTTTTTCCAAGTTACTTGGTTAGTTATATAGGGTAGCATCCATCTTTGTGAAGCCAGAAAAAAAGAGTGAAATCCCCAAAGATCTTTTTGCTTTCTTCCCCTGGAAAAGAGACTGAAGAAAAGAAAATATAGGGTCTTCACTTGATAATTCTGTGCATGTTCATTTATTTTTGACAGATATTAAATATCTATGAAGTAACTTTTGAACTTAAATTTGCATTTACTTTTTTAAAATAGAATGATTGCTGCTGCATCTAAACATTCAGAACAAGATACTGAGTTGTATGGTTGACAACAAAAAGATCCACACAGACAAATTACTTCAGACAAATGTAGGGATGCATAAAATATGCAGAAGTTGATTACAGGATTGATATTCTAACATCAACCTTCCATTAGATATTCTTTATAAAATGTTTGTCCTTGCAAAAATAAATGTATATGGTCACCTATAGCAAAAGGTTTCTTCCTGGACGTTCCCATCTTTTTGATTTTATGCAGCACATCAAGGTACTGATAAATCACTCATGAGTTCCATACACCTTCAATGCACCTTCAGCCCGATTTGCAGTGCTCAAGCTGTCATACTCTGAATCCCTCCTGGACAGAGCTGCCAATCATGCTAAACCATGTGAACAGCTTAGTGACACAGACAGATGTTCACAGGGAATGAGACAGAGACCCCCAAACTCACTCATTTATAAATTTAACAGGATTGTTAAAATTAGGACTTAGGATTTAATAGGACTTCAATGTGAAAATCTAGTTCTTTTATCTGGTAGTTTCTTTCAACTGTATTTTTAGAAAATATTTTACAAACAAACTGTCTCAGCCCTTTTATATTGCTACTACCAAACCAGAGGGAATACACTTGGCCCCATTCAAGCTTTCAAACTCAGCATTCTTCATGATTTTGTGGTAATTCAGAAAACAGCTTTACATATTAATCTCTACACTATATTTCTCAAATCTCCTTTCACTGGGAAAGAGACATGACATTGAGGCTTAAACATAATAATTTTAAGAAGGAACTCAGAAAAATTAAGTACTTTAACGCAAAACCTGAAACATAGGAACACAAGAACTTAACAGCCTACCAAAAAAACTAAATCAAAACAACCAACCAAACAAAAATCCCAAAGCAAACCAAACAAACACCAAAAAACAGAGAGATGAAAGATCATAAATATTTACAGAGGTATGATTTTAGCTTCAATAAGAGATACCCAAATGTTCTTAATTACTTCCACAAAAACAAAAAAAATATTAAAACATTTTTATCTGTGCCTGTGGTAACATCATAGACAAAAAAAATTTGAACAAAATAGTAGCAGGTATATGTATATAATCAAGACAAAATATAAAATCACTGTACTTTTAAAACTTTTTTTTTTAGTGAAGCTTAGTCCTGACATGTAGTAAAACTTTTTCTTTAGTTTTAAGTATGATATGCTTGTGAAGACCCTCCAAACTAAACTTTTTTCTCCAAAAAGCTTTGCCAATTACCTTTATTGAGGTTTTTTGGCTTTTATGAGACAGTTTACAACACATACCACAGGAAAAATAAATGAAGATTTTCATATATTGTCATGAATTCTTTATTTTACTTAATAAAGAGCAAGTAGCTTACGTGTTTCATTTTCTGAGACAAAGATAAATCTAAATCCAGAAGGGAGTTTACATCCAGAAATGGTGAACAATAGATCATTTTAGGTATAACATTGAGGTTGGTCTTACGGATCCAGGGATGATATTTTTCTTCTGGGAATATTTCTTGGCTCTTTAAATTCATACCAAAAAAATTAACTTGTGTGCAAAATTGCATTTGAGTCTGGAGTGCATTCATTCTTTAAAGAGAATTTAGCTGTTTCTCAGAGGGCCAGGAGAATCCATAGATTTAAATTTTCTTCATATATGTAGAAGCATATATTAAGCACACAAGTATGAAATACAAAACCAAAAAACTTGAATCTTCATTAGGTAGTCACCTAAATTAATGAATACAAATTGAAAATGAATGTCTGAATTTTTCTTCCACTAGTAGTAAAGATTTATAAGGATTTAATAAGTAATTCAGTATTCACAATACAAATAACTATTTCAGGAAGCAAAGAAAAAATAAGATATGTTGAGAAACTGGTTAAATATTTCCTATTTTACAGTGAAGACTTCCAGTGAGTTGAAGGGAATAACTGCACTATCATACTGGACTGTTGTATTTTGAGTAGAACATCCAATAATGAGGAGAAAGGCTTCATGCAATAGTCATCATGTAATCTCATTGAAGAAAGCAGACATGCACCTCATTAGTCCTTTAAAACTTAGATGCTTTTATATGAGAAGGAATTTAATCTGCTCTCTGAATTTTTATCTAGTGAGTCTGTAAGATTTTCTACTTGTATTACTTAACTTAAAATAATTTTTTACTATAGAATGAAAAAAAAAATTACTGGGAAAGACTGAAAAAAAAAAAATCATAGATTTTTCCACATAGTGGAAATTTTTTCAGCAACATCCAGAAGAATTTAAATTTCAGTGTCTTCATACTGGATCTGTCAATTCTCTGCTGGGTGCTTCAAGTTTCCAAACTAGTGAACACTGAGGTGATGAATGAATGCTAACCATAATTCACAGGATATTCTAATAATGACAGTAGGCACACAACTCTGGAAGTGAAATGAATGGAAGGAATCACAGATTTTGGCCCTTCAATTGACTGGTTTCCTTCTCAACAGTGAATGAATTCAGTATTTTTAAGAATTTAAAAAAAAAAAAAAAAAAAAAAAAAAAAGATTGCCTTTGGAAGAGGACTGGTTCATCCAAAGCCAGGTGACAGTTAAGCAAGTATCAAGTGTAATGGGATGCTTACACTACACTTGTAACTTTTATTTCAAAATAACTTTTAATCTTTTCAGTACTATTTATTCAAATATATGTTAGTTTAGAAACTAAGATTCAATCTCAGTTTGTGTTAAAAAAAATAGTGCTCAAATAATGATAAATTGGCCTTTTTCTCTCTTTTCATGACAGACAATCTCTTAAGATTGGAAAATTATTTATTCCTTATTCTTAGTTAAAATAATACATTTTTGAATATTAATCCTCCACATATTCACAAATGCTTCTTTTTTATGTTAGGACTCAATCCCCTAGAACACCGTGTCAATAATTACTACAATCAGAGGGTAGGAAACAATTTATTTTCAAACACAAATGAAACAATTATTGAAGCAAAAGAGTTATATGCTGTATCTGCAAGGAATGCATTTACATACTTTCATTTCTAGAAAGGGCTCCTTGCTTTGAAATGGAAGCAGTTTTCTAACTTAAAGTAGGTAATTACACACTCCATTAAACAAGTAATTAACAGATTACAATTTTAAAAAAAAATCCAACTTGAAAATGAGCCATTGAGATGCTAAATGTGAGGCACACTATTATAATTAGCATAATACTTTTTGAAATGGATTAACAAATACACAATAAAAATGAAAAAAGCCTATTTTTTCCTTGCAAACATAAGCAACAAATAGTATTTTATAAGTCAAACAATATCATAGTATAAGAACCTAATGCAAATACCTCATTCTAAATTGTTTACTTAAATAAATAAATAAATAAATAAATAATCTCCTAATTTCCTGGAGATATAGCTAAAACTTTTGGAACATTATCACTGTGTATGCACCATGCTGGGAACATTCATTATGTAAAAAAAAAAGCAAAAGGTCAGATGCTGGGTTTTTTACAAGCAAATATGCTTCTTCTATTAATTTGAAGATGCATGTGAAATTTTACCTACCACTATTCTAAACATCAGGAAAAGCTACCATAATGAGGAACACTATCCAATATTATGTGTTTCTGTGTCTTGTCTTTATTTTGTACATCTGATGAAGTTTCTCAAAATAAAGTTTAATAAGCTTTGATAAGGTAGTGAAAGGCATGAATTGGTTTATGAACTAATTCCTTCAGCTCCTTCAACCCAGCTGGCACATACTGGCCACCTGTCTGTTCCACCAGTACAAAATGTGTGCTTTTCAGCTGCTGCCTTGTAGAAATGTTAATCTTACTTCAAAATTAAGGAAATGGAATTTTGATAGGAGCCATATCTTTTGTATATGGTCAGATTATTTCATCTTCTTTATAGTTATCTCCTTTTACTTGCTGAAAATATAAACTGTAGACAAGAAATGACCAGGACAGAATCTAGTTTAAATTCTTTTCCACAGATATTTAATCTAGCTGTTCTCCTGAATTCTCATTTTAATCATCATTTTACTTTAAAATGGTACATTCTTCTTCTTCTAACCCACAGGAAGATTTTAATTATTCAAACATTACTTTCAAATGTTCTTTCTTCCATAAAAAGAAATTACTAGAATAAGTACTAACACCATTTTAATTATCTTTATTAAATGAAAAAAAAAATAACAGGAGATTTTAATCAGAAAGGTAGTAGAAGGCAATAAACAATGAACAAAAGCCTTAAAAATTAATATTTTAATAATATAAAGTCCAAAACAAAACAAAATATTCATGTTCTGTCACTTTTTTTTCCCCCTATGAATTCATGAATCCAGCTGCTGGCAACCCAATCTTCATTTATAGGACCTGACAATCATAGCCTATGGCAATATGACTGTACAGGAGCAATGTTTTACTGAATGCATTAATGTCATGATAAGCTGAATTACTTTCTTGCTAATGAAGTTGACCTCTTCTGGTGTTATTGCTAACCAGGACAGTAAAGAAATTCAAATATCCCAGAATCACTTAATTTGCATTGAAATAGAGCAACTACAAAATATAGTAAAAAATTAAATTACTGTGTAATACTGAATCAAATACAGTATCTGTGGGTAAAGGAGACTGCAAATCTAACAAAAGGGAATTGTTGTTAGAAAAATATAAGATGACATATCAATGTGATACAGAGAATGCTAACTTCTTCCAGTTTCATCTACCTAATAGGTTGTTTTGATGAAGCACCATCTCATATGGTTGAAGGAGGAGGGTCATGAGATGAAATCAGAATGGCAAAGACAGTTACTATTCCTCTGAGTATCAGCAATTATTGTAACTTCTTTAAGTGAATAAGGCCCTCCTCAGTTTCTTTTTAAAACATCTTTCCCTTTCTTAAATATCTTTCTTGGTCTACTTTGACCCTTAATTATTATCACGGATGGTCCTTATCCCATGATCATGCATGAGAGTAATAGGAATTCAAAAGTTGGGTTTTTTCATTCTTCCAGGTATGATTGAAAACTACAAAATAAACATGAGAATGGATCTATAAATGTACTGTATTTTATCTTTATTCCTCTATAGAGGAATTATTTATTATTATGGAATTATTATTCTCCAGCAAACTCCAGAAATCTTAAGACTCTGATACTAAAAGTTTGAATTTGATAGTTGATACTAACAGTTTGAATTTAGTAAAGATAAAAGTGTACATATAAATACACATAACTGGCAGCATGAGGCAAGTATCTCAAGTTACTCAGACTGATATAATATTATAAAATGTCCCATATGTGAAATGTTTAGTGGTTTACATTTTTGTTCATTGTTTCAAATCTACAGATACAATTCTGGGCTTGTTCCATTTAAGCAACTTTCTTATTTACTATTATTTACTTTCTCAACAAGTATGGAAAACTGTTCTGGAATAATGTTAGGCTGATTATTTTCATTAAATTTGCATTTAAAGAATCTGTTCTCCAAAGTTATTCAATTTCTGACAATTTAGCACCAAAAATAAGCAATAAGTTTTATTCACAAAAAATTGTTTCTGAATACATGTTGCAATGACACATAAAATGCAATAATTTTCCCAATTATTTGAGAAATAACTTCATTGGACATGGGTCTATTGAGCTTGAAGATAGATATCCCTAAAATTAGAACCCATATATTTTGAACAGTAAATAACTGTCTAGAGGTCACAGTGTTTCTGTAGAAAATAAAATTTTAAAAAAGTATTTTGCTATCTACATTAGACTTCCTTATTTTGATTTCCATTGCAATTTCAAAAAAGGAGAAAAAACTTGATAACATCACCATTAGACTAGCAATGAAATAAATAGTGACTGCAATGGTCAGTCTTATGTTTTAAAAGCTATTGAAGGCAAAAAAATTAATCTAGAAAAGTGCAGTAGACAGCCAGGAAATTCTGATCCTCTTTCTGCAACTGCTAAAGACAAAATCCCTCTCACTTCCTATCCGTAGATTATTTTTATGAATAGTCCTCTTTTCAATGTCATACTTTGCTGTATAGTAACCAAGATGTGTGTGCAAAACCATATCAAGAGATATTACCTAGAACAGCTAACAAAGCTAAGAATTTTAGAAGATAAACCAAACTCACATGACATGAATCTGAATATCTTGCAATACCCATTTCCTCTGTGAAAACAAAGCACTTTAATAATTTACCTTGTTGCAGACTTCAGTGTAACTCATAGTTTTGCTTCATGGCCTGAGGAAGCAGTTTTGGAAGCTCATTATAGAAAGATAGATTTTGGAGGAACTTCACAGTTTTTCTGTTGAAACAAAAGCAAATAATTTCTAAGAAACACAGGTAATTTTTAAGAAAGATGGAAACCTTTTCTTTCACAAAATTTGGAAGAAATAGAAAACAAGGCAGAAAACTCCAATTCCTATCTTGTATATTTTTTTTTTTGCATAATGTTCCTTTACATTTTAAATGAAATTGTAAAAGCTGTATAAGTAATTGTCTTTGGTTGCAATGCAAGATGTAACAAAAAGTATTTATTCTATAGCCATCTGTTAAAACCAGATGGGCACTGTTTCTTTATGTCTTCCACGACCCATCCTCTCTCCAGGGGAATATCTTCTGCTAATGGGCCATTGAGTCTCACTGCATGACTGATAAAATTACATCATCCCATTGTGAGATGCTCCACCCACCAGGAGGAACCAAGCATTTCTACCTGGATATAATCTGAGTTTGGAACATCATAGCCAGCCTTTTTCCACTGGATTCCCAGAGGAAGACCAGAGCCTTCTGTGCCACCACTGGACCTTCAGAGGAAAACTGCACCCTTCTGCAGGATCATTGCTTCAGCAGAACCACATCTGTCACTCCAGGAGGCCTGCAGCCATGATTTATTCAGACTGCTACCAACACCCTGACCAACAGGGTGTCAGGTTGTATTCTGACTCTGTCAGTGTTTTTGTGCTGCTGCATTCTATTTTAATTTTCCTATTAAGTTTTAGTTCTTTTTTTATTATTATTATTTTATTTATACATACTAGTAAAGAACTGTTATTCCTATTCTCATATTGTTGCCTGAGAGCCCCATAATTTCAAAATTATAATAATTCTGAGGGAAGGGGTTTGCATTTTCCACTCCAAGGGAGGCTCCTGCCTTCCTTAGCAGACACCTGTCTTTCAAACCAAGACTAATTTTTTTGTTGTAGCAGAAGGATATTTTGATTTCTTAAAACTTGACAATAGGAAAATTCTGTGATTTTGATAAATAGCATTTATCAATTTATCCAAGTGGGAAAATTACTTTCATATGAATTTGAAAGAAATACATGCTGAATAATTTTGCAAGCAACGCCATAAAAATCATCAAAATATTTGAAAATAAGCCAGTAATAATTCTATTTTGTTGTTTCTTATTTTCTTTTAGATTACACTACTACTTCTAGTTCCCTCTTGCTAGAAGTAACCAAAATCCAGTGAAATCCACAACAATATCAGACTTCAGGGTTCACTCCAAAAGGAACAGAACCTAGATATTATTTTCAGATTATTAATTATTCTGTCGTTGTTGTGGATCCATTAGATATCAAAAGTAAATGTCTTAATATTGCCACCTACTCTAATTTTTTTTATTGGACCCCGATATGTATTGTTATATCTTCTAATGAGGTTCTAGGATGTCAGCTTTATTAGAGGCAGATACACAATAAGAAAGTGCAGTAAAGTTTTATTTAAGAAATGTCTGGCATCTCTTCTTGCTTTAATCAGACTGCAGCCTCAAGTGATCTTAGCTGAAACATCTTTCTTTAAAATAGCCATTTGCTATGATTTTGCAATCAATTTTTAGTCTTCAATGATACAAATTCCTTAGTTAACTGTTAATAAAATCTGCTGGAAAATTAATTTTACAGAATTTTATTAATTTTTTATTTAGATCTGCTAGGTAGGAAACTGGTGATCTGCTCTAGTTCTGCTAGCCAGCAAGGTGTGGCACAGCTACTCTTTGCAACCTGTGGCAGTGATAGTGCAGTAATTCTTCAGTCTCTTATATTAATAAGATATGTAAGGCTTTTGTGGATCAAACAGGTCTCATGACTAGAACTTTGGAGAGATACAAGTAAAATGTATTCATAGTTTATAGTCTATACCTAGCCCATTGTTTGAGTTGCTCTACCAAAGAATGTTAGCATGAGTTAGGATTTTGTCTCCATGTCAAATAGACAAGAGCCTTCTGGATATTGAGTTTCCTATATTACACATATTGCTCTACCTGTTGGGATCATCTATGTGTCTTTCCATGCTCAATTTCTCCATGTCAGTGAGGCTACAAAACTTGCAGGGTAATGAATATCTGGGAGGACTTAAGTGGTCCATATTTCTTCATTTTCCTAAAATTTATATGCCCAAGAAGGAAAAGACAAAAATAACTACTTTTATCAGTTTCACCTCAGCTTAACAAGATGACAGCTGCAAAGTGTAAGCATTATAAAAACGTACATCAACTTTATAAAACAAAGGAACATTGTCTATAAAAATCTTGAACCTCCATTGCCTGCCTTTTTGGCCTAACACTTATACCTGCACAAAGAAATTGTAGAATGTAGTCATACCAAAAGGCTCACCTAGTCCAAATACAAAGTAGCACTTTTTGGTCTTATTATGCACAAAAATATGATTCCAAACATAACAATTTTTATTCCAAGAAAAGATTTGAAGGAGATGTGTGAGAATTTTGAGACAACCTATAAATCACTTCTAAAAGTATTTCTTACTTTTCAAGGAAGATGGTAGAGATATTAGTCACAAAGATTTTTTTTTTTCCCAGTCTGAGATATTCTAAAAAATTAATCAGGTGCAGAAATGCAAATTAAAGCATGTTAATAAAAAATATGCATACATCACTAAAGTTCACTGTAATAATAATTTAAGAGACAAAGTGATTGAGACTATGCTACAGGGCACTTTCCATTAAGTACATTTGAAGCTGTAGGTTAAACTCTTGTTTATGAAAGCTGTATGGAAGATATTCTATATTTCATGAAGTACTGCACCTATTTATCTCTTATAGATGCAGTGAGAAGGAGATCCTTCTTAATCTGCTTCTCATCAGCATGTATTAAAAAGGTTTGCTAGCCATATTAAGTGTGATGTATGTTTTCTAAGTTCTCAGTGTTTCAGCAAAAGTGCCACACACATTACAATGATAGTAACTAGTGCTACTTGCATATAATTGCTTTGTACCTACCTCATTCATGCAGCTATTCATATATCAGTGTTAGAAATGGGTTTGGAACACCAATGTCAGCATCTTGGTACAGAGGCCTAATACAAACACATTTGTTATGATTCCCCGTGCCACCTAGGAGATTTGAATGTTCAGTTCCCATTAATTAGTATCCAAGTTCCCTGAATGCCTGACTATCTCAGCTTTCATCTCCTATGAATCTTTCAGGAAACAGCTTATAAGCTTTGGCACTGAAAACTTCAGTATGCGTAAATGTTGGGAATGCATAAATACTTGGGAAATAAAGCTCTTATATAACCTGCTAAAAAGGTTAAAAATACATAAAATACATAATAATATGCAAAAAAGTTGATACTTCAGCGATATCAGGTATACTTGTTAGCAATACTTAAAATTACTCTGACAGCTTTCATTGCAGTTACTGTCTTACTAATTTCTTTAAATATTTTTCCTCCAAAGAAATGCAGTCAACTATGTTATAATTAACTTGGCTGCCAAAAGATATTATATATCATCAGATGCTCTACCGGCCTAAGGTAGTCAAAGAGTGGCAGCTGTATTGTTCAGTGTTTAATCAGGTCAAAGCTGTGGCAACTTTAATTATAGTTATTGTCAAGATGCTGCTTAATGCTTGCAACAAACCTTGTCATATGTCAGCTCTTGAATCTTTTCTTTTAGTCATAAGTAAGTGAAAAGACCGTCCCTGTTAAATTTGACAGACATGATTCTATAACAGAAACTGGTATATTGCTAGATAAATTTGGGGTAATTTGGACATATAGTGTGAGGATAGGAAGTAAGCAAGCATATTGAGGTAAAATGGAATAAATCCTTACTCTTGTAGCTAACACAGAGGATGATAAACAGGTGCAGAGAAAGTGAGGCCAGCAAGTTACAGAATCTTTTCAGTTTCTTTTTTAAATAACAATCCCGCCACATACACCACACTATTTCAAAAGCAAAATGTTATCATGTGTTATCATATATCATTGTAATGTATCCTCCTGAGTCATCACACTATACTAACAACATAGAAGGCCTGTCATTTATGCATCTGCCGCCTGGCTCAAGAAATGAATGGCCAGTGGTCCTTTGCCCTTTGTTTTCCAATTTATAATGTCTTGTTACATTTTGAAACAGTGTCTCACTACTTCTCCCACACTAACAGTTGGGCTCATTTCCTGTTTTTCTCCAGGTATATCCACACTGTCTCTGTTCTCCTTGGATCCCAAAGCCCCATTTGAATAAAATAAAATTACTTCTCCCAAGGAAATGAACTGAGAGGATAGTTGGCTTCAAAATCTTCTCCCTATAAACCTGCCATATCTTAAGGATGGATAAGGTTTCATTCTCTCTGTTCTCAACAATCCTTCAACATTATTCTGTCATATATCATATCATATCACAGTATGCCTCCACAAGATATGGTTGAGATGCATGCAGCCCACACTGTGTGTGTCATGCTATGAAAAACAAGACAGAAGTCTCATTATTTATGTGACAAATTTATGTTTTCGTAAGGGGTGTTTGCTATAAGCAGACTCTCCTAAGATGTGTCAGAGTACAAAATAGTAATTTAGGGTTGTGGAGTCAAAGAAACTCCTTTGTCTGCTTTGTCTTTTGCTGAAGTTTCTTTGATTATCTGGTCCCCATGCTCCAAGTATGATCTTCTAAGGAGTGAGTTGAAAGGAATAATCACTTCTCCCTAGCTACTGGCAATGCATCTGTGTTTGGAAACAGACCAGGAACTGAGCACAGGAGCAAGGCCAGAAGGGTCCGGACCCAAACCACAATGACCTTGTGCCACTGTACCTGGGTGAGGTAAGCTGGGCAGCTCAAGGAGTGGCAGATGGAGTCAGGCCAGAGTTCAGATCACCATACATATTTGTGGTGATGAAGCAGGTCTGGGTCAAGCCATGAAGTCAAGCCACATTTCAGGGTTAACTCCTGCAGTTGTAACTGGTAGCAGAAATAACCTGGCAATAGCCAGGCATGTCGACAGTGACGGAGCAAGACTGAGGCCAGGCCAAGAAGTCAGTCTGTAGGTCAAAGTTTGGACCAAAGAGGTCCTTAGCCAGCCACCTGCAGAGCTAGGACAGAGCTAGAGCCATGTACACTGTGAAACATCTCAGGCATGGACTGAAGATGCAGGCCCAAGGGCAGGTCTGCTTCCAAGGCCCGAGGTCTGCCCAATCACTGTCCTACTCAGCTGGGCAGGGGAGATAAATTATTAAAAAAGGTTCGTGGGTCAAGATAAGGACAAGGAGAGATCACTCAACAATTATTGTCATGGGAAAAAGAGATTCAAATTGGGGTATTGGATTTAATTTGCAACCAGTCATATCAGAGTGGGATAATGCAAAATAAAATCCAAATCCACTGTAGAGTCCTGTCTTCACAAGGCTGCAGAAGCTGCCAGGAGCCTCCTCCAGTGTGAGCTTCCCACAGGGTCACAGTCTCCTTTGGGCATCTCCCTGCTCTGAGCTGGGTCTTCTACAGACTGCAGGTAGATCCCTGCTGCCCCTCCTGCTCCTCATTCATTGATCTTGGTGTCTTCAGAGCAATTTCTTGAATGTGCTCACTCCAGCTGCAACTGAGCAGGGATTTCTCTCCCTGTTCTTAAATCCATTATCCCAGAGGGGCTACCCTATAATTGCTGATGGGCCCAGCCTTGGCCAGCATTGGAGCTGGCTGAGATTATCTTTGACAGATGTAGGGGAAGCTTCTGGCAGCTTCTCACAGAAAACATTCTCTTGCCCCTATGTCTTCAAAAACCCTGCCATGCAAACCTAGTACAATTATCCATGTCTGGACCAATAGTAAAAGGTTCAAAGGAAAGAATCAGCTAATCAATATGAAATGTTTGGGGAGATGAAGTCTAATTTGTAGTGTATGAATATATGAGTGAGTAGGGGATGTAGCTGTGGTCTTTCGGTTTGGTTTTCTTCTTACTGTGTGTGGTAGAAAAGGAGTGTCACTTATTATTTGGGGACTTCTTTTAGAGGCAGATATAAAATTAGGTCTTTTTTTTGTTACCTATAGAGCTTTTATGCATTCATTCAGGTAGTTTACACTTTGATTGTGAAGGCTATTAATTTTAGTCTAATAATTGCCTCAAAACGCAGTTAAAGAATTAAAAAAAAAACAAACCAGAAGTTCCCTGTGATTCATAACAAGTTATAATTATTATGAAAATAGACATTAATTTTCATATATTGCAATGGAATCTAGGAAGTTAACTGTAAATTGTCTTCCTAATGATTGCAGAGGCACCCTGTGTACACATTATACCTCCATACTGTAGGTACGCATTGATGTCTATTCTAGGCATCAATTCTTTTCTCCCTCTGATAAAAACAATGACTCAATCCCCAGTTACATAAAGGCAAAGCATGAAACAGAACTAAAAAGCCACCTAGATGTCCATTTCCAAAGAAAAACCATGATTCTTGGTGAGTCATTTTTTCCAAGAGGGATCGAGTCTTTGAGAAATAGAAAAGATAGCAAATAATATAAAAAAACTAGTAAGGGAAGATATCTAAATTCTTTTGCCCTTTGTTATCACAAAATAATAAAATGGTTTGGATTGGAAGGGATCTTAACAATCATCTAGTTCCTACCCTGACTTGGGCAGGGATACTTTCCACTAGACTGGGTTGCTCAAAGCCCCATCCAACCTGGCCTTGAGCAGTCCAAGGATGCAACGTCCACAGCTTCTCTGAGGAACCTGTTCATGTGTCTCACCACCATCAAAATAAAGAATTTCTTTCTAATATCTCATCTAAATTTCATTCTTTCAGTTTGAATCCATTCCCCTGTGTCCTATCACTTATGCCCTTGTAAAAAGTTACTTCACAACTTACTTGTCAACCACCCTGAGTTACTAGAAGGCTGCTGTGACATCATCTTGGAATCTTCTTCACGATGAACAGCCTCATAAAACCTGAATTCCTTATAAGCACAATACTTCACAGGAATCTAAAAGCATCACAGTACAGACAACTTGAGAGCTTAGGAACTCTTAAGAAAATTAGGACTTCTAGAGGTTGTTTTTTTTTTTTTTTGATTTTGGGAGATAGAAACACAACAGTCAGCTTTGAAAACATCATGGAAATATTAGTGGGTTTTCGATCTTTATATATGTATTGGTTGGATTCAGAGGGATAAACTCCTTTTAAATTTTTATTAATACATTGTGGCTCTGATTTTTTGAGTTTGTGAAATTTTAAGTCTGTTAGTCACTGATTTTTGCCATGAGAGAATGTACTCCTCTTAGGACAGTAAAAAATAAACAGGTCTTCTATCTTTCATAAACACTTCTCATAATAATTCTCTCACAGATGTTGTTTCTATTATTTAACCAATTAAGATAAGTGTTGTCTTTTCTAACCAATTATATGGTTCTTTAGCACAGCATGTTATAAAAAAGACTGTGTGAAAAATAAAATAGCCTTCTGATAATTTTTCTACATGGAGTTGAGCTCTTCCTTTCATGTCCAACTACGACAATATATCACTTTTTTCAGTTTAGGCATTGAAATTTTCCTAGTTCAATGTAATGAGTGAAAGTTGTAATTACTAATGGTGGCCTTTTGGAAAATATAAAGGTTTTACTAGAGCCTGAAAAGTTATTAAAAAAGATTACTTTAATCTGTTAATCTGTCATCATTATTATCTCTCTAAAATCTAATAGGTTATATTGCCTAGGTTTTGGATGATAGTCGTGAATAGGATGAATGTTTATCAATTACGAATCAATTAATTTATACTATAGCTATGCAAACATTATGTTTAATACTATGTCAGATTTTATTCTCTTGATGAATTTCCTGAAGATAAGTTTTCAACTCATAGCTTCTAATTTTTCAGATAATTTCTACTAGAGGGTTATGATACACAAATCATTGGACAAAATAATTCAAATAAATGATGGTAACAAATAACTTACATTTTTATAACATCTTTCATCTTGACTCTATATCCAGTATCTCAGTAGTGCCTAATTTTGTGATACTTCAAGCAGAATCCATCCCTTATGAGTACCTTTTCTCTGAGCTAATTTCTATTTTGATGTGAAAGTAGGCAAGTAGACAGGCAGCTCTTTCCAGACGAAGAGAAAATGTTAATGGTCTTTCTAAGATAAGTCTTTTGTAACAAATTTCAGCAGACAGATCATTATAACAGAACCATTTATAGAAAATTCTTGTTGCATTTTACATGTCTGAGTGGCAGCTCTGCTGTAAGAAATATTCTGAGTATATATTTGTAGCAAACACACAAACTGGTCTTTGAAAAGTGTTCTTATAATTTTCCTTTGAGATTCTTTTGTATAAAATTTTATCAGAGATTATTACTAAATAAATAATTAGTAAATCTTTATTACATTATTTCTTATATTTGTGAATAATATTTATCATGTAAAGAAATGGGAAAGTCTTCATAGTAGTATTATCTGCCCACTGACAAGAGAATTAGTAGAGTTACACAGATATACTAGTTTTTCCCAAAGCCCCAACAGTATTTTTACTGCCTGGTATTTAAATAATTTCTTATAAGTAACTTGCTCCTTAGATGACAAAGACAGCACCAGCAAACAGCAGCTACAACAAACAACAGTAATACAGACCTCTATTTCCAGACTTATCATGAAACAGAAATTCTCAGTGGATCCTGAGTTAAACATCTCATGTTTTACAGCTCTATGTTTAACATCCCTATCCTTTGGACAGTTTTATTCTTCAGATACCTTGGTATTTGGATTGATCAGTCACAAATTAATGTACAGTAAACACTGAAGATTTTGTATAAAAATACTTAATCTATACTGGGAGTGATACAATGTAAAATGTTATAGTTTAATGTAAACAGAATTCAAATCGTGTCAAATATTTTTCTTCTTTGAACTGCAATGATTTCTAAACTGTTGTTAGGAGAAAAAGTAATCATTTAGAGGTGAATCTCCCAAAAGTAATAATGACCTAATTCTACTTTTGCTGAAGAGAGTGGTAAATTTTCATTATATGTAACAGGAAGAGAATTTGGCCAGTGTTTTGAAAACTCCATATTTAGGCTAAGCTTTATTCAACTGCTTAATTAAAATTTCTGCTTGTTTTCTACTTGGTTATTATTCCTATGGTGAGTTTAATTGCTGCTATATGAACAGTGCATTTGCCTGGAGATATTTATTAGTTTTCAGTTGAGAAGCATTCACTTGTTATACACAGTTTGTGGTAAGTTTTGTTTAGCAGTACTCTACTTGTATACACATAGTTCATATGATTAAATCTGTAGTGTGAAACTATATAGAGCAATTAGTTTCTGTTGTCATTAAAAACACAGTAATATCTTATTCATTCAGATGCAGCAAACTCTTCTCCCTCTACTTCCTTGGGTAAGTATTATTATGGCACTGCATGATGCTCTGTGTGTGGCTGGGGATTTTCAGAGGTTATGCAACTTTACATTCCATAAATGCACAACATTCCATCTCAAGTTCATACTGAAAGCATTTGGTGTTGCAACCCCTTTTTTCGCCCCAGTTTCAAACTCAGAAGAAATAATTATGATATAGTGGTAGGCAAGAAAAATTGCAACAATTAATATATCTGTCAAATATAAGAAACATCTTTTCTAGCTTTTTTCTATCTGTTATGTGTTGAATCATTAAATATGCTTGCTTTTAGTCTTTAGTATTTGAGATAAAATTTAATAATTCTTCCTTTTTATACTGTACAATTCTGTCATGCTCCACCTTGCAATAACTTGTTTAACTCTGGATCCTCATCATTAACTTCAAAAAAGTTCACTGATTCCAAAATCAGTTGGAGGAGTGAAGGAGAAATAAATTGACACACAGACGCATTTACTCAAACACAAAACTCTGAACCATTCTGATGGACAGTGAATGTAACCAATGTATCTATCTAGCCATCATCTCTCCAATGAAATATTGTATTGTTTCAACAGTATATGCTACACAAGGGAATAGTTCTAGACTAGTACACAAGACTCAAATACTCCTCTCTTCTCAGAATTATCGTATTCAACAAATTTATCTTCTGAAAAAACACTTATTTTAAATACTGCCTATGATCTTCCTTCATCACCTCAATACAGGCACAATTTGATAATTTTTGTTGTGTTATTTTTTTTTCTTCAAGACATTTTGACTAAACGTTTCTATGTAGATATGCATCTCTTCCCTCTTATGATGTCATACAACATACTGCAAATGAACAAAAGCAGGAACAAATGTATATCATACAAACTTTAATACAAAGTATATTTTTTCTTATAGAAAGATTATTGCCTATGTTTTAAGGATCATATTTTGATATGTACTCTTTTTCTCATATCCAATTACCATAGCAAGATGTAGTTTTTCTTGTATTTTCTTTTCTATGTCTTCATTACATCACACTGTAACATCATGTTCTCCATTTTCACATCACAGCTATTCTTCAGGAAAACAACACTTGCAAAATATTTGTAAAAATATGTTTATTCATGATGTTTGATTTTTGCTTAAAATGTCATTTTTCTGTACCTTTATTTCAAGACATGCTGAATTTCATGCATGTAAGGATATCTACAATTCCTTTTGTTTCTTTTCTGCATTTAAGTAATGTTTTTAACAGGAGCTGTTCTGAGTCATTTTCTCAGTGAAAAAAAAATTAATATCTTAGCTACCTACAAGAAAAAAGTCTTTTTGTGAATTTCTAATGTGTATAATACACAACCTAAATTTAAGTCATATGTCCTTTAGTCATTCTGATAAAAGCTTCTAGTTTAAGGAAAAAATAATGCAGCAGGTGTCAAAATGCTAACCTAGTTTTCAAAGGCATGTGGTTTATTCAAGTCCACATATTTTTCTGAAAAAATCCACAAAAGATTCTTATTCTTTAAAAAATATACAGCTATTATACCTATTTTCTAGGTGCATGAGAGCAGGTTAAATACTTCTCTAATATTTTCAGGAAATGGACAGCTTAGTAGGAACAGCCCAAGGAGAGGCAAAGACAACTAAGAGGCCATTATGTGGATTAATTCAAAAAGTCATTTTAGCCCTTGGAAGATATCCCAGTGTCCTAGAATTAGGCAATGACAAAGTTGAGCGTTATGTCTCTTGTGTGCAATCACTTACTTCTCCACCTTTCAGCTGGCACTGCATGCCCTTTGGCTGTTACTGAGAATGTAGCCGAGTTTTAACTCATTAATGTGATAGCAACTCACCAGCTGACACCGAAGGCCTTGTGCTTAAACGGGCATGTTCACTGAATTCTAGTGGGATTCCTTTGTTGTCAGTGAGCATGGATCAGAGAGAACAACCTAATTGCCCAGCAGCAGACATACTGGCTCTGTATGAGAGAACTTATGTGAATGACTCCTGCCAGTTGTCTGAAGAAGTGGGCATTCTTACTAAATGCCTCAAATGTCTCTTTTAATGATAAAATTTTAGTATGGCTAGAGAAGATGTAAGAAAATTAGGAAAATTAAATGAACTAGAAATATTATTACAAACTAGTCTTGCATTCTTTCTGGAAGTTGCTTAGTAATTCTACTTTGTCAACTCAGGTTTATGTTTTCATTTAAACCAACAAGATTGATGTAAATATAAAGTAATATACTAGAAAATAGGCTGCCAACTGTCTTCAGAGAAAAATCCCAAAAACCAACCAAAAAGACCCAACTCAGTTGTGACAGTAGAGCCTGTTTTGGCTTCTCAGTAACTCAACTATTTTACACTACTTGAAATATTTTTTCATGTATTTTATATCTCCACTTCACTATGCCATTTGCCCTATTTATTCTCATTAGTTGCACAGTCAAGGACATTATTTGCTGTTATTATAGATTTTGGACTAAGCCTCCTCTATAATAACTTACTAGGATATTTTTGTATAGAAAGGTGATAGTTCCTTGACAAAAGGACATTCTTTTGTTATGCAGCAATACACACAGGGTTTTTCTGATCTTACATCCAGGTTCATCCAGAGTTCCTTGGCTGCTTAATGACATACCTCCTACTCATGAACAGAAAGGAAAGATTCCAGATTAATACAGAAGTGTTAGGTGTGTGTATCTCAATTAGAGCAGACTACAGCACTGGGTTGGAGGACAGTAATACTGAGTGGTCAGGTAGTTGGACTAGATGATCATTATAGGTTCTTTCCACCTGAAATTTCTAGTCTAGTCTAGTCTAGTCTAGTCTAATCTACTCTATTCTAGTCTATTCTATGCTGTTATTCTAAGTAAATATAGGTAAACCAGGGTGGAAAACTGTTCGGTCCTCAGGCCAAATACAGAAGTCTGTAACTAGGAAGAAGAGGCTCTACAGAACTCAGAAGTTTTAGCAGCAGTTGGCCTTTCCCAATTTTAAGCAAGAATGGCTTTTTGAATTTCACCAATGCATCAATTGGTGAAAATGCCCTGTAGCATCAAAGTTTAGCATTATTTCAGGAAAAATAAAAATGTTTTGGAATACTTTGTAATCTAACTTTTCTGCATAATTCCAGTTACATTAAAGCAGAAAGTAAGAGTGAAGAGACTGAAAAAAATACTTGGCATCTTTTGCATTCTTTTTTGGCTAT
Source organism: Cettia cetti (assembly GCA_013401135.1). Lineage (NCBI taxonomy): Eukaryota > Metazoa > Chordata > Aves > Passeriformes > Sylviidae > Cettia > Cettia cetti. Next base: position 48,991 of record VZUI01074361.1, read on the forward strand.
TGTGAAAGCATTCCCCAGTAGCATAAAGAAATGAATCACAGTGCAACTAAGCATGGGGTTAAGTGTCACCAAAGTATTCTTAAACAAGTGAAATAGCAACCTCCACCACAGAATATTCTGGGTGGAAAGGGACCCAAAGGATCCTTGAGTCCAGCTCCTGAGTGCATGGACTGTACAGGAATGCCAGTGTAGTTCTTACCTATCATCTCTCAAGGCATTATGTTGTGAGTTTAAATACCTGAGAAGACTGCAGTTTTCCACAGAAATTCTTTTAATTGTTTTGGTTTCTGTTTTAGGCAATTTTGGTCCACCACCTCTCAATATGAATATCATGCTACATAAAATTCTGTATAACACAAATGGTGACAAACATCATTCACTTACTGAACTGTAGGAAAATTATATGCCCTATTCTACTTTTTCAGGTAAAAAATTAATACTTGATAAAAATTAAAGTGGTTAATTTAGAAAATTATCCCATTTAATATTATTTTTTAATATTTGAGAATTCATGAAATCAAACCATCTCAAGACAATGTCAATTATCCCCCAATATGAAATACTATGAGTACTGTCTTATGGTAGTAGATCCGGAAATTTTATTCATGTAACTAGTTCCACAGAAACCATTGAAACTATGCACATAGTGGGGATGATTAATGTGAGAAAGGCTTGCAAGATGAATCACTTCAGGTACGTTGTTATTTTTCACTGCTAGCTTTAAAAAAGAAAGAAAAAAAATATTTCAAATAATATAGAACCAAAATTTAACAAAAAGTTAAATCTTTGGGAACATAGTTCTGGTAAAATTGATGTTGAATTGGTATAAGATTATTTCTGAAATGCTAGTTTTGATACCAAACATTATTTTGCTAAAAGTTATTAGGCTGTTTTGATTTCTATCTACATCCTCTTGCCATTTGGATGGTATACACAGAATATGGTTGTGGAGATGTGCCAAAGTTAGTTATGTAAAGGTACAGATTCTACTTTTACATGAGATTTGCATGGAATTCCAGGAAAAGGGAAAGTTTCCTTTAGGAAAAAGCAGTTCTACATTCTCCTGAATCAATTCAACTGGCATGGAATGGGAAAGATTTCAGGTCTCCTCTTCTCTTTTTACATTTTGGCACTACTGGGATTCTATTAGAACAGGAATGTGTGCACTTGCATGGTTAGTTCAAAGGGGATGGGAATAAAGAAGGATATAAGGAGACAGGACCCTCTGAACTACTCAGTTCTTATATGCCTGGCCACAGTCTAACTTCCAAAATGTGTTGTCAAAATATGAAAAAAACTATGCAATTCCTTAACAAAGGAATTTTGAAACTTGAAAAACAATTTATTATCCACTTAACATGGTACCTGTCCACTTCCCAAGGTTTTATGGTTTGGTTTATCAAATCATGAATATGAGTCTATTTGGAGTTACAAAACAAACAAAAATCCAACCAACCAACCAACAAAAAAAAACAAAAAAACAAAAAAACAAAAAAACAAAAAAAACCACAAAACCAAAGAAGTCATAAATATTAAAACTAAAAGGAAAAAATAATCCAATAAACCAGTTATTTTTAAAAGTTTGTTTAACTCCTGTCTCATTTGATATTGAAAGATGGTTATATGGAGTACAAAAGTAGTTGCATCAAAAAGTGTGTGTATGTAGGCAGAAGAGAAGGAATGGAACACTGTTTGTTAGTTTGGAATATGTCACATGTGGTTTCATAGATGGGACTCCAAATACATTGGGAGCTATTACTGCTAAAGCATTGCATTTATCAGGAACAGAATTATGTATTGATAGCTTGGAAGATTTACATCTGCTGAAATGATAAACAACCAAATTACAATTACACTAGGAAAAATTCAAAATATATAAGTCTATCAGTGAAACAGAAAGGATACGTGACAGGAAACTCAGGAGTAAACCTGAGTAGTTTACATTGCAAATGTACATGATTGTGCAGCATTATGCCCCAAACTATGGAAGTGATTCTGATCTCTGTAATAATTACACGTGATTGACTCAATTTTCTTCCAATTTGCACAGTTGTCAAATGACAAATATATCCTATAGTTTTTGGGAAGGGAGTTTTAGTTTTGAGGTTGAATATCTAGCCAAGCTAAAGCTTAAGGTGTTGGTAAAAAAAAATCGATAAATAATTAAATAAACATGAAGATGTAAGAAGAGGAAGAAATACTATGGCATGATTACTGGGATCATAAGAACCTTTCAAAAGTCAGTGCATTTACTATGCACCTGGGATTTGGAAACAGTGGATGTAAGGATAGCAATGATACAAATGATAATGCTACCAAGAAAGCTACTGAAATAAACTGCAAACAACTTACAAGTTCATGGATTTTGCAATTCAATGCATCCTAAGGGAATAGTTTTAGAAGTGAACATGGAAAGTTTAACACCAGGCAGTGTGGAAATAAGCATTTCACAATTTCTAACACTTGCTTTCAGCTGCCTTGTGTAAAAGATTTATAATTCTTTTTAAGACTGCATTATGTCTGGCAGCAATAATAATAAAAACATTGAAACCTTTAAAATGGTTTCTCTTGAAAAAGGAGTTGATATTAATTAAACAGCATGTTTATCAGTATCAACAGTAGATTGACAGCAGAGTAAGTGACCAGAAAATTTCACTGAAATTAATCAGTGTCAATCTTTCCTAAACCTGGTAAGTTTTTATGGAAGACTCAAACAGACAGAGCAATTTTTCGTAGACATAAAATGGCTTTACTTCTATACCTACTAAGTAAATTTTTGAAGTCAGCATGAGTATTGTTGTTTTGTTATTATGACATAAACATATTTTTCTTCTTTATTTTAAGGTGGATTTGGTAACTATTTACTCTTAGAATATGTCTTCATTTCTGCTGGTTTCTAGTAATATTACTGAGAGTTGCAAGAGATGAAGGATCAACTGGCAGCCAGAATATTTTTTCTCTCTTAAATTTTTCACTAGAGATAAAATTATATAGATATATAATGAAATTGTGAAAGCAGTATCACCAGTGATATTTTATGCAATTCTACAGCATAAAGACTCTTCAAATCAAGAGCTTTTTCCCTTCATTTGGGTATTTGCAGCTCTTTTTTTTTTTTTCACAGAATCATAGAATCTACCCAGTGGGAAGGGAACCTCAAGGATCATTGAGTCCAAAACTTGGCCCTTCACAGGACCATCCCCAGGAGTCACATCATGTGCCTAAGACCATTGTCCAAACACTTCTTGAGCTCTGCCAGGCTTGGAGATGTGACCACTTCCCTGAAGAGACTGTTGCATTTGAAGTCATACAGTTGGGGATTTATATTTTCTATTGTGTATAGAAGTATTTGTAGAGTCTCGGTAGTCAAAGAATACCTTGCTTTTATTAGTATTTGATTACTTCATTGGTAATTGCTTAATTTTTACCACCCATTTAAATGTCATTGCATTGACTGTAAAATTTAATGTTTCATTTATTGTAACTTGGTAATGTCTCTTAACATATGCATAGTTAGAGTAATAAAATTAATGTAGCACCTTACCTTGGGAGCTGTCATTGAGCTAGTGTTTTCATAGGACTTTTATTATATTTGCTGTCACTAAGGGGTTTTTTTGTGGCACTTATACAATAGTCTCCTACTGAGATATTCTTTCAGCATTTGCTCCTCTCTGGATTTAGAGGGTTCAGTAGCCAGACCTGTACATTAAAGGTCATTTTTTATGAATGCCAGAAACCAATACAGGCATGCTTACACAAATACCTGCAAAGAAAATGCCACTTAAAGATTTTTTTTTTTTTTTTTTTTTTTATCTTTAGCAAGGATATGTTAGGAAATTAATTTTAAAATACAGGACATTTCTCTTCAACAAGTATTTCCACATTGTATTTTACTGGTCTTAAGAGTCTAATTAAAAGGACATGGGGGTTTTTTGTTTTTTTTCTTAAATAATCTTCTCCATATATCCTTACAAAAAATAAGATTCTATATATCTATGTGTGTTTATGCTTTACTGACAGATCAGGTTTTAGCCTATAACAGATAACATGGCTCAGATGCCAACGCAGGTAATAAGCCAGGGAAATCTTTTTCAAAATTTTCATATGCTACTTTTTCTGCAATGAAACATTTAAAATCATAATGTTATAAGTAAACAATGAATGTGGCTACAAAAAACTGTATAAAAAACCCACAACATTGTCTCTATTTCTTTTATTTTCATTTTTACCATAGATTCTATAGTAACAAGATGTAGGGCATGATTCTTTCTTTATTTACTTTTATTTCATGCTGCTTCATCTTCTTTGACTTATGATAATAATATAAACACTGCATAGCTAAATGGCAAATAAGGTTCCATAAGTACTAAGTTTATTGGATTTTATCAGAATGTTTTGATGAGGATACACTTTCACTGCATTAAGTAAATTCATTTTCCAAGTGAACACAACAGTTATTTAACAGCTCTCAGGAATGCTGGATATCAGCCTAGTCCTGACAAGAAGATACCATCTTTTTTAAAAGCTTTCCTCTTCCTGTAATGCCAAGTGAGTTGACAAAGAGCAATAGATTTAAAATCTCACCAAAAAACTAGAGATAATTAAAAAGGCTCCTGAATGAAATCACTGAATGTAGGACTTCAGTGAGCTAACAAGCCTGAGGAGGGATTCCCTAAAGATAATGCTGAATTGAAAAGTGTAAAATAACTGGGACAAAAAAAAAAAAAAAAACAAAACAAAAAACTAATAGAATTCTGCTATTTGAAGAGAGAAGGATTCTTTTAGTGAGTACTGTGTTTATACTTGTATCTTCTGTTAGATTAAACAGAGGTTTTGTTAATTCTGTTGTCCAGTAAAATATGAATAAATAAATAATACTACTCAGATACTATTAGTGCTTTCACCATTGTGCTTTTAGGTACAAAGTTATGATGGCATGCTAGACTAACATTCAAAAAAAATAGCCCATCCTTGTACAGCAACAAAGTAACACACTAAATGAGTAAGGGAATGATGGCAACAAAGTGGCATTTTCAACCAAACAATTCATTAATATTTTCTGTTTCTCAAGCCTATTTACTAGCAAAGTTGAGATCTGAACATAAGACCAGACTGGAAATCCAGCATTGCATGAAGCAGTAAATTAGGATATTTCTTCACAATTTTTCATAATATAGCACGAAGTGTACTTCCAGTTAAAGATTTACAGAAAAAGCCTGCCTCTAATACATATGAGAGAACTGGCAGTCAGCATGAAGCAGACATCGTCAAGGGCACATTGTGACTTCTTTTATTCCTATCTAAGAGGAAATAGACAGATTGTCTTTCTTATCTTGTACTTTGTCTGACAATATGTTTTTCTGATAAAATTTGGACAATATAATTGAAGACATAAAGCAATTTTATTGAGGGTAAAATGACACGTTCTTAACAGACCAAAATAAGTAAAATTATATTTTAAATCAAACTTCAGCCTTCTATTATCTAAGCACCTTTTCTGAAAGTATTTTAGGGAATTTGCATCTATGTTTGCATCTACTTTTTTCTCTGCTATCTCTTCTGGAACCCTTGTGTGGCATGCAGGAATGTATTAACATTTTTCATGCTACTATCAGGAATTATTTGATCTAATCTGAAAAAGTGTAAAGGACCTAATAGATTATTACATTTAAGGTGATAAATAGAGTATTATGCATCAATTTGGCTCTTTTAACAACAGGGAATCAAGTACCATTTAACTGACAGACACTTCCTAATACCTAAATATTTTAGCTCTGTTCAAGATTAAATTATGCAGAAAAAAACCCTACATCAGTTAAAGCTAAGTCTCCATGTAGATGTAGCGTTGTTTTCTGATAGTTCATCAATATCTGAAAAGCCTTTTGAATGGTTCTGAGAAGTAATCTTTCCTTGTGCAGCTATGAAGGTGTCACTGATGACTTTCATTAGCTGTCTGCTTTTCGGACTCACTCTGTTTTTTAGGTTCACCCAGTCATGCCCTCAGACACATTTCTTAATCTTGTGTTGATATAAATTCCACTTACAGAAGGCTAACCAATGATGCCATTTGAACCTCCTATTGCCCCAAATTTTACAGCAAAATTGAAAAACTATACTGAGTATTCAGAGATTTTTTTTTTCTCAGAGTTTTTATTTGTCTCAGTAGTAGTACTCACATATAGTGAAGATATCCATCAGACTTAGTTAGGCCTTGATTAGCCTGCAGGAAAAAATACAAAATATTAATAGTAGGGAGTACTGACTTACCAAATAAACAATAAAACTTACTTCTGCATGAATAAATATCACTTAATATGAGAGGAGATATTAAGATGATGTCCAAGAGTTTTATTATAAAATCTGGCTATTATATATTTGCAGGAACTACTATGAAATCTTTAATCTTCTATTTTGAATGACTGTATGACAAGGTTTTTGACATCAAAAATAAACGTGAACTATTCAATTGAGAAATATGACACTAAGATATAAAGTCAAAATTAGACCTGCAAACAAATAAAAGATCCATAGAGGAGCCTAAATTCCCAAGGAATCTAAAAATACTACCATGAACAATGACATTACAACCATTGGGAACATACAGAATTTCTCAAGTCTCAAAAATACAAAGCAGATCAATTCCAACAAACCTATATACCAGTACCATTCACTGAAAAAAATGTGACCATTGTCCTAGCTCATGTGTGGAGTTTGGGCCTGTTCGGAGCAGGTGTAAGCAGGTTCAGGTCCTCTGAACAACCTCACAATTTCTAGTGTGAGAATCCAGGACCTGCTTTTCACAACTATGCACTCTAAACTCCAGGCTACAGAAACATATGATTCTGTATCAGTAGACAAGCATTTTATGCTGTAAGTTTTACCAAAGGCAGTAAAGAACATCGCTGTTTTTCCTTTTTAAATTTGAGCACAGGAAATTGAATGCCAAAATTTGCCTTGATAAAGTCCATTTGACTCAATGAGATTATTTTGATTTAAATTAATTTTTACTTACAAAGCTGGAAGAAGCTTATATCCCCTCCTAACCTACATTTCCATTGAACAGTTAAATTTACACTCAAATGTAAGCCTCTTTGTAAACCTGAAATTCTCCTGAGTGCCTGGCATGCACTGGTGCCTCATGACAGTCTTTTGTGCTATAGAAATAAAGGAAATGTTCTTCTGGGAGAGAGGAGTCTTTGAAAGCAGCATCATCTGAACCCTGCACCCCAACCACCTCTGTAAAGAGGAAAAGAAGGGTAGTTGGTTAGCTTCCCTTCTAAGGGGAATAGACAGCCCAATATGCAAACTGCACTCAACTCAGGAAATCCAAGCTCCCAGGGGTTTGGTTGAGGGCCATTGCTGGAAAACTCTCCAGTCTTGTAAGGCCCCCTGATTACTAGCTGTTACTGGTTGTTCAAGCTGGCAGTGACAAAATAACAAAGAGAAGTCCAAGGTCAATCAAAAGAGACTTCAAGGCCTTGGGACATTTGGTTGAATAATCAGAAGATCAGCTGGTGGTTTTCTGAATCCTTCCAGTAACAAGGAATAATGATAGGAATGGGCAGATCTGTGAGGTCAGTGTGCAGTTCTGAGACTGGTGTAAGCAGAAAAAGTCTGGGTTTTTTTGACCATGGGATAATCTATTCAATGCCTGGTCTACTGACACCTGGTGGGTTCTAGAAGGGATGAAGAGTCTCTCTAGACAGGAAGAAGATTTCTAGCACAGGGTAATTGTTGATAGAGCTTTAAATTAACTTGGAAGAGGGGAAAAAAGAAAATACCAGGCTTGCAAGTGATGAACAATGGGGTGGTGTGTCAGAACTTGAAGAAATGAGCACTAATGGATCCCTCAACTTGCACCATGAGAAGCTGGCTATAAAGTACCACTCCTGAAATGTTTCCACACTAATGAATGCATCAAAAATGAAAAAGACCATCTTGAAACTTTGACCCAGTCCCAAATATTTGATATCAAATCAAAGCCTTGTGAGGACCAGATGAAATCACTTGGTTTGCTCAGCCCAGATGAAATCACTTGGTTTGCTCAGCCCAGAGGAGACTTAGGGGAGACCGCATTACAGTCTACAACTTTCTCATGAGAAGAGGAGGGGCAGACCTTGATCTCTGTGATGATCAGTGACAGGAGCCAAGGAACAGTGGAACAGACTCCCCAGAGAAGTGGTCACACTCACACCACCAAGCCTGTCTGAATTCAAGAAATGTTAGGACAATACACCCAGGCACATGGTGTGGTTCTGGAGGTATCCTGAACAGGGAAAGCAAGGAGTTGAACACAATGATCATGATGAGTTCCTTCCAACTCAGTTTATTCTGTAATTCTATGAAATTAATAATCCACTATGACTGTTTCTTAGAAACTTACAGGAGAAATTTTCTGTTTTAGGCACATGGCAAAATGCTGCAGCACCACAGTTCAAGTCCCTTGGGATTAAAATAATAAAACCTGAGTGTCAAAGCCAAACGTGTGTTGTACTTCAATGAAAGTATCATTTATATTTTGTTTGTGGCTAAAGAGAAAAAGAAACCTACAGTTAACCTAACTTCAAGAAGAGCTCTTGTACTGGATGGTCAAGGTACTGGTGGCACTGGGCCTCAGAGATGGCCTTTGTGTCTGCCCAACACAGACAATTCCAGCCTTTTCCAGTGAGTTCTACAACAGACATTTCAGCCTGGTGGCACTTCTGTGAATGTATTTAAGAAAGAAAAAAAAACCCACCCAAGCAGAGGAGGAGGGAAAAGAATTCAGTGTGGAATGGTGAACACAAAGATCAGAGAAGAAGGTGGAGAAGGTACTGCAGATGCCAGAGTAAGTTCTTCCCTGTAGTCCACAGAGGAGCAAAATCCATGCTGCAGGCCACGAAGGACTCCATGGTGGAGGAGGCAAGTATTTCCTGAAGGATCTTCAGCCTGTGGAAAGTCCACACAGAAGCAGTCTTATCCTGAAATATAGTATCCCATGGCAGGGACCGCAAGCTGAACCAGGGGAAAAGTATGAGAAAGGACCAAGAGAGAGGAACAGCTCTCTACTGACTGTTGCCTCCAGTACTCCATTTCCCAATGCTGCCAAAGGTAGGGAGAGTAGTCATAGGTATCATGTTGAGAAGGAAAACAGCTGAGCCTGGGGAAGACAGATGTGTGGGAGAGGTAAAATTTTTGGGGTTTTTTGGGGGGGTATTTTTGTTTGTTTGTTTCTTTGTCTGATTGTTTTACATATGTATGTGTATATATATATACATGCACACACATATATATATATATATATACACACACACGTGTATATATAAAAATTTTGGTCTTCAGTACCTGAATATGCTTTGGCAATAAATACAGTTATGTTTTCTCAAATACAGTCTGTTTTGCCCATGACAGTAGTGGGTAATTAATCTCACTTTATCTAAACCCATGAGCTTTCTCATCCTATTTTTACCCTCCATCTTGAAGAGGAGAGTGAGTGGGAGAATTGCTGATTGGGTAACTGGCTGCTGGACAAGACTAACTCTATTGTAGCTTTCTAAGTGACAAACTATTACTCAAATTAGATCTAAGAGCTCTGTATCTGGAGTAATGTTACTGGTATTACATGCCAGGGCTAACTCTTTGGTGAGAATGGGCCAGAAGAATAAGTAACACAGGATACCTCAGGATAAAGAGGGAAATGTCTTAATTTTCACGGGAGGATTTAAAACAAAACAAAGATACAGAATAATTTCTGAAGTATAATAAAATCCTTTTAATATGGAATGTTACATAACAAATTGAATTCAATCCCATTAACTCAGACAAATACACTGTCTAGATCAACCTCACAGTCATTTAAAATAACTTGAGAAGATTTGTATGTGTTTGTTTTTTCCTTACTTTTTTTTTAAAAAAACCCAGATTTTGTTGTAACCCAAAGCTGATAGCTGGCATAAGCACTGATAACACTGGACACATACTTTAATGTAAAAAATTCTCTGAGGAGACACAATGCACAAAAAACTGTGGTTTGTTGCTTTTTTTTTTTTTTAGTAAAAAGAGGTTATTATGAGCACCACAAATGTCCCTTTCTGTCCTGCTTCTAAGCATAGTTATATAATTTCCAACACAGCCATATTCTAAAAGGACTGTATGTTTATTATTGACTGTTTTTTCTAGCTTCATGTAAAAGTATATCTGAAATCTGAACAATAATAACTTCAGCAGGTATTCATTACTTGTTTATAATTTTTAATGCATTTTTTAAATACCTCTTCAGGGACTATGGCCAGTAGCATTTCCTGCACCACAGGATGCATTATAAACAACAGCTGCCCATGGTTGCAATTAAACTACTAAAATGAGAATTGGGAGAATGTCTTCATGAAAAATTTCAGCTTGCCTCATATTTTATGAAGTATTCTAGTGGAACCATACATATACACACATAAACAGAATGTGTAGGTTTTATGGGAATAGAAGTGGTTTAGCACACGAATTTTGAAGGGGTGAGAAATAAAGAATATAAACATTGAAGCTTGTAAGAATGTCTATATAATTTTAGGGCTTAGTATATATGTTTATAACTATTTATAACTGTTTATAACTATTGCTATTGTCAATTATTAACTAATAGACCATATTAATTCTATGTAGGATGTTTTTCATACTGCCTTTCTGCAAATGCTTTGTTTATGAATTTTCAACACATATAAAATCCGGTTGCTTTTCCAGTAGAAAGTGCTCAAAAGTGGTGCAACTTCCAAATGTTACTGAGCAGCTAAGAAATGTTAACAGCCTCTGTAAGACGTGCTAGCTTGCACATAAATCCTGCTCCTGGGGGTTATTTAAATATGTTTTCAATCATATCTAATACCTGTATCAGCTGATTTTATTCTTTATATCTATGCTATAAATTCCTTTTTTCAGAAGGTATTTCAAAAAGGTTTCTGCAGGTATGGTATTTATGGACTTTCATCATAGTACTTTCAAAAATGTAAATATTTGTTAAATTGTTTCTATTAGATTTTTTTTCTCCCCAAATAGGAAAGTTGTATAGAGAATAAAGTAAATGGCAGCACTATTAAAGACTTGTCCAAAGCTTTGCAAAACTGTGAGAAAGCCAAAATAAACATAAAACTTTAAAATTGTAGAGCAAGGCTAAAACTGACGGCCACATTTCTCAAACTTAATCTAACAGTCTTTCTTAACTATCTCAGTGCAATATGTCTATACAGATATAGTAACTCAGTTAAATTGGGATTTAATATTAACAGTTTCTACAAGAAAGAAACGAGGTAAATCATTTACTAAGAGAAAAACTTGGTTAAAGCATACTATAATCCATTCAATAGAGCTATAACAGACAAATTAATAGAAATGGATAATAGATTACTAACTAAAAGTTCATTTAATAGCAGTTACACCCCTATTTTTCAATTAGGAGCACTGAAAACAATACTAATTGACAACATAAACTAGTAGTGTCAAACACAGACAATATCTTTTTTACTCTAGAAATATTTGGCATCATCAATCTTCTCTTCAATCAACCTCCAGTAATTTCTCTAAAGGCTTTTGTAGTTCTCTGAGTAGAAAAAGCACATCTTTTGTTTTCCAGGTTTTCATTGGGATGGGAAGGCCATCACTTATGAATTATAACCTGCTGTAGTCCTGGGTTTGATCTGGATCTGTCTGCTAAAATCTGTGTGTAATATATTTCTTTTTTTGAAAAATTACTTTTAGAATAACTGTGTGTTGAGAGAAAAACACTGTTACTGCACTGATTTCCTTTTGTGCATATACTTAAATCATTGTTCTTTTGTGACCATATGATTCACAGGTGACAGTAGGAGCAGATGAGTAAATTATGAATTCTCATTTCAATGTGATATTTATAAGGTTCTTTATTTTTTCTGTGCTGACAGACACTGACCAGTATAAGAAACAAATGAATGCACTGGAAAGACGAAGTAATCTTTGTTAGAATATACAATAAGATGTGACTTCTCAACTGAAAAACTGGAGTAACAGCAGATTCCCACCTTTTTCAAGTGTGGGTGAATAAGCCATTTGTAAAGATAAAATTCTGAGTAAAATCATATCAATATATATATCAGATTAGATGAGACTTTGAGCAAACTGTATATTGAAAGGTACCTCTGTCAATGACAAGGATGTTGAAACTGAATGATCCATAAGGTCCATTCCAACCCAAATTATTCTATGGATTCATCAGTATTATGGTTGAAGCTCTAGCTTTATGGAGGGAATCAGTGGAGGTAAAGGTTCAAAACCAAAAAAAGCCAATGTCCTAACTACTCCCTTTACTTCTATTACTGCTTTGACTATTGCTTCAATGAACTCCTAATTGAACCAGTGAATTAAACTCAGTTTACTAATGAAAATCTGCACAGAATTAAAAGGTGGTTTACTGTAACATCTGCACTGTTGAACTAGGGTTTCCTTCCCACCCCCTAACCCAGCAGCTGAAAATAGAAAGAACCAATAATTTTCATTTTGTAAAGAAGAATCAGCAGTTAGATTCAGCAGGCAAGCTTTTCCTTTTATTCTGCTACTCATGAATAAAAGCAGAAACCATTTAATATGTCAAAAATAATGGAAAATTTCCCTAGGGATATTTTCCATCTTGGCCTTTGCCATCATGAATTCTCAGGCTCACATTGCTTTTCACATTTTACATTGTTGTTGTTAAGGTGGAAACATAAGCAATTAAAAAAATAATATCCACACTGTTTCCATGGAGGCCATTAGTGTTCTTCACTTTTGTGGTTTTTATGGTTTTATTTTTTTTTTTTTTTTACTAATGAAGCCCATTTCCTTTTGTTCATTTTATTGTAAAATGTATAGCACTAATGGACTAGATTGACTTCATTCTCTGTCAAGTCTAATGCTATGTAACAGTTTGTTTATACTGTTGGCTGCCTTAAAAGAAATAAATAAATAAACTATGAAAGAAAAAAGTAATAAGGAGAGACCAATTTTATCACTTATATCATAATGGGTAAATTTGTTGGCACAGAAGTGACAATATTGCTGACAATGACTTCGGCAAAGACAAGGCTCTTTAGCTTAGTGTTTGATAAGATGGTATTTAATTTGCAGCTCTTAGTTGAAAGACAATGGAGTAGCACAGAAAAAGTAGAAATCATTATAATGGAACAGCAGTTGGTAGGAAAATAAAAGTCTCAAGTAAAAGCACAAGCTTTGCAAAAAATTAAGTTAAATAGTGACTTTAATATTTTATAAATTCTTTCTATAACTAAAGCTTAATTTCCCAAAAATAATTTACTTAAATTAGTTTCAAGGGCCATTTTCCTTATCACTGTTACAGAACAGCACAAGTTTTTCTGTTTCTATTTCATTTTTCAGTAAAAAAAGAAATAGGGTTACAGTGTTTAGTCATCTTTCCAGATTTATCATTGATGCAAGGTACTGCATAGATTAGAAACAGATCCAAACAGTAGATTCCTCAATAGTAGTGTGGCTTTAAAAAATTATTTCTTCTCTTTTGTTCAGGAAATTTTAAAGATCATACTCCTTGAGACTCAAAGCATGGATTAGTAGAAGATCTGATGAGTCATCTGAAAATGTAACCAAATAAGAATTGCATTATTGGCTCTGTTCCAACAATTCAATATCTTAAACAGCATTTATTCCCTCCCTCTGGGGTTATTTTATATATTACAATGCTTCCTTTGAATGTTCACTGACAAGTTTTGACCAGCCTAGCTGAAAGAACAAAGCTATATATAAATTGTGCGTGCACAAAGGGGTTCTGTCCTTCTTCATAAGTGTACACTCAACAGCGTATAAAATAAAAATGCGAAAGAAGATGCTGCCTTGGCAGCTGAAGCTCTAAGACACAAGCTTTATTCACATGCACACATACATAGCCTTTTCTGAAATTATTTGGGCTGTGGTAGCTGAGACCCAAGGAAGAAATAGTTTGTTGACATCAGGGTTCATATGGAAATGTAGAACAGTTGTGGTCTGAGGATTTGTGGCAATCATATAATTTCTGTTTTATAGCAAACCTCATTTTTTGTCTTTTTTGTTAGCTGCAGGACAAACAGGACTTTGATAAGAAAATTTGTTTTGCTCATATCTACTACTTTACTAGACTTTATTCATTTCCTAATTCATGAACATAACGAAAAACAAATCAAGAATGAATTCTGGAATTCATTATGTCCTTTTAGCTCATTACCCTTGAAAGGGGATTATTAAGTCACAATTCTGGTTGGAGAACTCTGTCCTTAATGCTACCACTCTCCTGACAGCAAGGAAGAAAATTGTACACATTATGCAGACTTGATGAGGTTTATCTCTTTTGTAATGTCTGGGAAAGAAAAAGACAAGCTGGGCTAAGAGGTCATGTTCTGTCCAATGTTACTTGTTACATTTTAAAGGCTTGATTTGATTGAAAACAATCTTCTCTAGTAAATCTAATATCACAGTTAGAATCTGAGAGCTAAATTCTTATGGTTTTATTCATGCAAAATAACACAGTTACTAATCCCTGACTTCAGAGGAGTAATTTAGATGTGATACATTTACAATTAATGTTTCTTTGCAAGCAAGGACACCCAAATTAATACTGAATTGAGAAACAGATTATTATCTAAAAAATAGAAAATCCACCTCCTCCATTCTTTTCTATGTAAGAATGCACCAAAAATAATCCATGTTCTGTCTTAATTTATACAATGTACCCTGTGAAAGGACTGAATATAAATCTGGGAATACAAGTAAAACAAATTCTTATTAAATCTTAAACTATTTGAAATTAGAATTAATGCAACTGTAGGGTATACACTGAATTTTTAATTTTCTGAAATATTAGATATATCTCCTTGGAGACAGTGATAAGTACTTTGTATAAGACAACAATCAAAAATTAATGTTCACACAAATCCTTTAGTTCCTATTATATCAATAATTTTGATCAAATCATTGGAAAAAAAACCCTCTGAAAATGTGTTTAGATTCAACCACAAGATATCAAAAATTATAAACAATTAGACATCAAAGTTATCAAAACAATTTATCAAAACCAATTTGCCCACTACAGGTCACATAAGAAGTAAGATTAAATATTGTAACAGGCTACAACTGTTTTAAAATACATAATGACATAATAGGAAAATTTACTAAAAAAGAAAACCAATCAAAACAAAAGCAGTAAAGTTTTACTGCTGCAAGACAGCCTTCAGACAAGTGAAAGAGAAACAAGTACAAGGACATCTTTTGAATGAAGGCAAGTTCAGTATTGACTGTGAATAGATCGGCAATAGCTAAGGATGCCATTCCAAGTTGGGAATACTTATTGGCTCATATCAGAGATGGTAACTGTATCCTAAAGCAAAAATCATAAAGGATATATGGCCCCAAATCCCTAATTCTAAGAGGTTTTACCACAGAATGGAAGACAATACTCGGACTAATATATAGGTTTAAATAATTCAGGTGAACTGTAAGGAGTATTAGATCTGGATGCAAAATTATCCCACTAAGTAGCATGACACTTAGATCTTGCATTTCCAGGGTGAACTAATTTAATTTAATTTTACATCATATATGAGGTTTTTTACAAGAGACATAGTAGAGAAATAAGAATCACCAAGATCTTTCCTATTACAATTCATAGCAATTCTCAGATTACAAGTGGTATAAAATCTTATGTAAACCACCTACTACGTTTTTGACTCAAATACTTCAGTTCCTAGAGGCTAGGAAGCTATCTAGGAAGCATGGTATAAGATTGCCTTTCTTCTATACACTTCCTAAAGTATCAGCTAGCAACCTCCAGTCCACCGTCAGAGTCAGGATACATGATTAGTTTTGGTTCTGATCTTTCCTATTACAATTCATAGCTTAATAACAGGAGATAATGTTTTTATTTGGCCAATATAGAATTTATGTACTTAAGCCAAAAATTGTTTTCATGTGCTACTGGACCACTGGTTTCTTCTCTTACACAAACTTTCAAAAATTCTTTTAAAAATTCATGTTTTAACATGACTGGTGAAGAAATTAATTCTAGCTCTTTATTTTCTTTGGTGAGAAAAACAAGGTAGATAAAAAGTATATGAAGAAATTAATTGCTATACCTGATTTTTTCAGGCATTTCTCAGGCATGCTAAGTAAGCATGTTGCAAGAAATTGCATGAGGTAAAGAGTAAGACCCACAAAGAAGTCACAAGAAGAAATGTCTGAGTTCTGACTGGCTGTAAGAACTTTGTTATTGCTAGTTGCACAGATATAGGGTGGGGCCCTCTGAAATGCAGCCAAAATGGAGCTAAAAATTGACTCATTTTAAGTACTAGCTGGATAATAGATTTTATTATCTTAATTATCAAATCAACTGTATTAATTGAACTGAATAGTTCAATTAACAATGAACACATTATTTTTCCTTAGAAACAGAAATCTAACTTCTGCAAAACAGTATAATACAAGATTTAATTATTTAAACATGTAAAGAATGAGGATATTGAGAGAACAGAAGTACAAGGCAAAGACCAAATAAAAGTGGAGTTAAAAATTACTTCAATAAATAGATAAAGAATACCATTCACACAAGAAATTTATTCTTTAAATCTTTTTTTCTGATGAATCATACTCCAGGCAGAACAAGGGGAGAAGTGATCTGTAAGTAGACAAAACTTTTTAAGAAGATTTAAAAAGCAAAACCAGTGTGTGTACTGCAACTGGGCTTTTAAGAGACTAGCTAAGGAATCACAAGGGTCTGTGAAGACAGCACTCTTTAGAAATAAAAGGAATAGGCTGGAAACTAAACCAAATAAAATAAGAAACCTCCTGGACCTACATTAGTCTTATACAGGGATTGAAAGAAGCCCCAGAGAAAGTCAGTTTTAAGACAGATCTTCTACAGATTAAAAAAAAAAAAAAAAAAAAAAAAAAAAAAAAAAAAAAAAAAAAAAAAAAAA
>VZUI01074361.1:65963-76141 GCA_013401135.1 Cettia cetti
CCCCCCCCCCCACCCCCCCAAAACAATCAAGTATAGTTCAATTATTACAGGATTGGGTTTAGTAGCCCAGGAGACCCTATGGTTTATATTTTCCATATAAATTCTCTGAATAAGGTTGTTTATCTAAAAAAAATATGGTGATGGGTGGGTACAGACATGGGAAATATCTCCTTCAGGATGGTGAGACCCAGTGTGAATCCCACTATGTTGAACCTTGGCCACCCAGGGGCTCTGACATGGACTCATCAGTCGTAGAGGCTTACTTTCAGAGGTCAGAAATTTTGTCATCTACTAGTCACAGAAATTCTAGCCTAGTCCTTCATTAATGTTCATGTCAAAATTATTTTTTCTGGTCTGGGTTTTACTTTTTAGATGTGAGGGAACTTCTCCTCTTTTAGCGACTCATGCCTCTCTCATCCACCATACTGCTCTTTATTCAGCGAGTCACAGGAAAGATATAGATATCTTTTCATGCTAATTCTAGTTTTGAATAGACCTAAGCTCTTAAAAGGAAACTATCGAGAATAAAGTTCTCAAACCAGGATAGCCTAATGTGATTCCCCATTTTCAATATGTAGAGATAGCTGTCAATTGAAACTCAGGTCGGAATGTGTGAAACAACATGGAAAGGGAAAGAACTAAGATGTTTGCTGTTAAACTGAAGAACTTCAAGTTTCTGAAGCTATCTTGCTGCTGTTTCTACACTACTATTATCTTTCAGTGTTTTCTGCAACTTATGAAAGTCATACTACACTTAGTGCCGCACTTCCTATACTTTATTGCCATCAAATCTTAAAACTTTACAGTATCCTACTGTTCTTTCCTACAAACTCTGAAAAACTTCATTTAAACTTTACTTCCTTTCCTTTCTTTCTGAGATACTCCAGGCAATTTATCATCAAGTGATGAACTCTGCTTGACATCCTGTATTCCAGTATTTGTACATCACATTGCAGCCCAGTAAGTTCAATGGTTTTTCAGGTAGGTGTCTGTGTCCAATTTAAATCCTACTTGCCTAAGGGTATTCCCTACTGGAATTGCTACAAGATGTCACACCTGTACAAGTGACATTTTCTTATTTAACCTTGACTCATATCCCAGGGAACATAATTGAATGATTTTTATAATATCATCATTTTTCTAATAATATTGTCTGGAATTATTTATAAATCCTTAAACTCTGTAAGTTAGGATGCAAAATTATTAGATGTGACAGGAATCTAAAAAACTTGCTCTTAATTCCTATGCCCTAGCATCTAAGAAATTCTGAATAAAATGCCATGAGACTGCAAATAAAAAGAGGAGTTTGTCATTGACTGACTCAGTGTAGGAAGGTAGAAAAGATCCCCATTAAAGAAATAATGCATGTCAGCTTTTGAAAATATAGTAATTTTTCTCAGTATACTATCATTACTTCCTTTGTTTTTCCTTTATCAGACAGACTGTAATATTTTTAGCTGTTTTTGTCATATGATTTTCACATCTGAAGATGAAGATCTTTCATTTGAAAAATTGTGTCTGACTTTTTTGTAACTATTATCCCACCTTCTGAATTTATTTTAATTTTTTCCTGATCTCTTATTTAAAAACACCACTGATTCACAAAAAAAGATTCTTTGTATTATATTCCCCTGTTGGTGACAAGCAAAAGTTTTTCAGTCTTCTTATATCAGAAAAAAAAATTAAGTGTTTCTTAACCTAGCTTGACTGTTTTTTGTGACGGTACTAATTATAAACCTTAAATATAAAACATTTGCTGCAAGCAAATCATGCTTATATAACCCTGAAGTAGTAGCACTACCCTGAGCCTTCTGCTAATATAGAAGTTGGATGGTTTTACATTGTAGTTAATGTATTTATTGGAATTGTTATTCTCTTGCCTTTGTGAAATGGAATAAAATGGTATGAAGATTCTAATCTTGGAACATAGTAAAATTAACTACTCTGAGTGTCCTGATATGTATTTCCAAGTGTGAAAACCTGCTGGTAAATCATTTGAGAGACATTGTTGCTGAATTAGATTTGACATGTAAACATTTTTCCCTGTTAGAACCCTTTAGAAAGCCTCATTTCTAAGGTATTTTGAGATGTTGTTGATATTAGAGACATTGATATTTTGGTTTGTGTTCTCTGACAAAAAACTAATGTAATACTAGAGTAGCTACAGATTTTACTTATAAAAATCTAAACATAAAAGTATATGCCCATCTAAACTGTTGTTGCTTTATATTATTTACAAAAAAATCTTTGAAGATATATAGCCTACCTTTAATTTTAATACCTATGAGATTTTGCATTCTATCTTTCTTGATTCTGATGTTCTTTTTAGACCTTCTCTTCTTTGCTACTTTCATAAATTGATGTTTCCCATAAAATATTCAAACTCTATTCTGATCAGAAACCTTAATTACACAGAAGTCCTTACAATGTGATTTCTAAAAGTAACAAAATATTTGGATTCATATTTCTTCTGATTGTCTGCTTCTGTGGGAATATATAAAAGTCAAAGCTATTGTCTATATTTTCCCTACATATTAATAAATTTAAAAGATATCTTTTGCGTGAAGGAACTTGCTTTTGAAACATATCTGTTATTTCTTGTCCACATTGTGAGTAAATTTCAATGTTTTATGTAATATGAAAGCAATCATAAAATGCTTTTTAATAATGTGATATTCCTTTAAGCCTAAAAACAATTATTCTTTTGCATTAAGAAAGACAAGACCATCATAAATTAATCCATTAAAGCACAGAATGATGGTCCATTTCTAGGCCACTTATGGGTTTAATGGCTTTAAATGCTCATGCTATGTGGAATTTATAAAACTATCATCAAATTTAGTGAATATATGGTGTCCTCAACAGATAAGTACTTGAAAAAAAAAAAGAGTATACTTATATTAGGTATACCCAAACATCCTTGAGATTTGATAATTTGACCACCCCAAGTAAATTGAATGTGCTTTCTAGAATTCGCAACCTAAGGCAGAATGATTTCATGAAGACATTCAAGAGAACTTCCTTCCATTATAATTTCTCTGTCAAACCTTCAATTTGATGACCTACAACATATCATTCCAAAAAAGTGAATACTGATATAAAGATTTTGAGTGATGAAGAATCCATTGTTCAAATGCCATTATTTTTAATGCATTTTATTTGCAATAATAAAGCCTATTGAAAGCAACTTAGTCTGCAATAAGTGTTATCGAGTCAAATTTTAGATTTCATTGAGCTTGAAAGAGTAGGTGTAAAATACCAAACTTACATATGATTCCCTATTTGCTGCTCCTTACCAGAACTTAAGATACAATTCAGTTTAACTCCACTTTGAAATCTCCAGGAATTTTTTGTCAGGGTTTTATTCAGAGTTTCCAGCTCTGTCTAGTTATGTATTTTTGTGTCTAGTATCAAAGTTCCGTGTCACTGGAGCACAACTAGACTCATTTTTATGAAACATATAAACTAAACCCTATTGTGATATCTAAAACTGTTACATGTACAGATTCATGAAAGTTCTGGAATTAATACTGAAGCCAATCAAAAGTCCATACTTGAAAAGCAAGTTCTCTGAGGTTTAAAGCACCTTCCTCTCAGGGACTGCAAACTGAATGCACTCCTTTTGCTCCTAGAGTTTTTTAATGGAGAAGCATAATTTTATATCTCTATATACACACACTTTACTATCCTTTATTTTACTGTAACCCCATGCAACTGCATACTGTTTTGAACATGTGTAATTTTATTTGACTATATATGTGGTACTTCAGTATAATGATGATACTTCTGTTTATCCTAGTGCCCAGACACAATGAAAACAAAAAATCTGTGCTCTAAACTCCTGCTTCCTCCAATTTTATCGGTGGCCAATCTACATGAATGATTCCATTTTAAACTAAATATCACATGAAAAGTATCATCAGGAAATAGTTATTAGTCTGTGTCCCAGAAGACAGAAGGTTTTCTGGACACATAAAGTGCTATTAAAAAGGTTGGATTTGCCAGTCAGTATCTTATATGAGTGTTGAAAATTCATTTAAAACTAATGATATGCAAAGTGGTATCTCTAGGAAGTGGAGTTTTCACTCATATAGATTAACAATCTCATTTACTTGTGTAGACTCATTAATCTGATTATAATCATGTCACTTATCTTTAAATGTTGTGTGTGGCAGCTGTACATCAGAAATGACATACAGGTGGGACTATGATATATTAAATCAATTTAATCAAATTTAAATATTTCAAAGTCTAGTATTCCATAAAAAGCTAGTTCTTAAACAGAAAACATAAAAATATCCTCAAAACATAACAAACTCATAGTTACATATTTAATTCTAAGCAAGGTTAAAATATTTTAACATTAAAACTGACCTTAAAATAATATAATATAATTATTGCTCACAACTGAAAAGACTCAGCCAGGTGTTTAATTACTTTGTGATAGAAGAAGTGCAATGCTCATTGAATTAAATATATTTTTCCACCTATTCAAATGGAAATTATAGTATTACAGTTTTTAATCAATTTATATTTATAATTTGATATTTCATAGAAATATTACTATGTCCTCTCACATGTATGCAGAACACCTAATTAGATTTCATCTTGATTGGTTACCGTCCAAAGGGTCTTGGATCTAGAATCCAGTAAAACTACTTCAATTCCTTGCATGATTTCCAGTGTACCTTAATTTCCTGTGACATTGTCATTTGTAGTGATGAAAATTCTGAAGACAGGCATTCTTCCAGGGGCTGTTGCTACTTAATATCAGGGTAGCTTTGTAGTGGCAAGCAATACAAGCAGTACTTCAGGTGATACAATCCCCATCTTGGCTGTCAGTCCTTTCTCCATAATCCATCTTCATGACATTTGCTGAGAGCACCATATTACTACCAGTAAAATATCTCATGTCTGAGCCTATGTCTCTGGAATAGTCATACATATTGTTTTAAGAACTTATGTAGCTTAACCATGTACTTAAGAGCACATGGTTGTAAAAAAAATACTTTATAACAAATACAGAATAAAATAATTTTAAGCAAAAAGAGAATTTACATATTCTCTTCAAAAATTAATACATACATTCAATATATCATGCATACAACTTGTGTAGAGAAGTTATTTTTAGCATATCTAAAGCTTGAGGACTTTATATGCCATTTTGTACATTTATTGAAAGAGAATTGCCAAATCTAACATCAAGAGATCAAGACAACCAGTAGCACATATTCGCAGTAGGCACACACCTAAATGTACTATACAGTGCATGCTACCTGAGAATACAGAGCCAGCCACACTGATCAACACAGGCACAAACAACACCAACAGCTGCATCTCATTCCCTTCTCTTGCTGACCAGGATAAAAATCCAATAGTGGGAACAGATACAAGTATTCAATGTTCACTGATCCAGTGTCTGGGATCTGCTGCCCCTGGATGCCAGGATTCCCACTCACTACATCTGGCCATGCCACCCTGAAGGCTATAGCCCTACTCTAGCTGCAGGTCTTCAGACTCATACATGCATACATGCATCCTTTCAAATAAAGAGGTGTTAGATACACCAGTCCTGGACACTCCTGCTCCCCCATTACCTTTCACCAAGATATTCATATGCACAAAGAGGTCACACAGTCAATCTCCAGAGCCCATTCATGTATATCTGGTCCCACCTACTCTCCAATGAGGCTGAGTTAATGTTTGTTTGTGATTGTACACTGACTTGTGTACAAGGACTCATCATTCTTGCTGCTGACCCAGACACACAGACTCTCTGGCACTCCAGTCACTGGCTCTTAGGCTTCCCATACACATACGTATACACGTGAAAAGAGCCCCTCACCCAAGAAATTAGATAGAATTTAATGAGAAAACAAGACATAGTGTGGTGATGAACTGTATGGCACAGTCAGGCAAGAGCACTGACCAGCATTGTGCAAGTAACCATCCTATTTCCTACACCTCTGGAGAACCAGCATTATGAGGAGCAGCTGCAGGAGATGGGGGTGTTTAGCCTCAAAGGACACCTGATTTTTCTCTACACCTACCTGGAAGAAGGTTTTAGTAAGGTAGGGATCAGTCTCTTCTCCCAGGTAAAAAAGTGACAGGACATGAGGAAACATCCTAGAATTGTGACAGGGAAGGATTCGTTTGGACAGAAAGAAAAAATCCTTCACTGGAAGGGTTATCCAACATTGGAACAAACTTCCCAGGGAAGTGGCTGACATCCTGAAGGTGTTTTAAAAGGCACTATGGTTAGGGACATGGCACAGTGGTGGGCTTGGAAATGTTAGGTTTTTCCAACCTAAATAATTTCCAGAGCTACTCCCCAAAACACTTCAGGCACCCTTTCCTCTCCTTTCATCTTTCTCTGAACATCCCATTGTCTTGTACAATTCCCAGAAGTCCTTCTCCTACATCCAATCACAAAGTCCCACACTCCTGTAAGCATCAACCCCCCATTTAGTCCAGAAGCTGAACCAGAAGTAATGGAGAAGCATTAAGCTTAAGAAAAAAAGTCACCATACTATGCTCTTACCTAAAGGTTTTGTGCTACAAAAAGACCAAATATACAATATTATTTATTAATAATATAAACTAATACAAGGGAACATTCACCCAGAAAATATAGCTAAATAAAAATAGAGATTAAATTCACAGAAATGTAAGGATTTATATGCAGAGCAATCTGGAAAGCAACTTTAATTAACCTGGGTTTATATTACTCACTAAAGCTAGCAGACTTAGATCAGTCAAACGTTGTAGACAGCAATCTCTCTAGCTGGCATGCAGGTGGAAGACCCTTGTTACAGTTATGCCCTCCAGCTGCTCATTATTACCCTTTTGCCAGCAGAACTGGGAGGGCAGTCACCTCCAGCAGAGTGGTTCCTGTGATTGATCCCTCTTCTGGCAAAAGCAGCCAGGTAAACACGAGCAATTTAAATGGCTAGCTTGAGGCTCAGGACAGATATCCTTTTTAACATCTAGCTGTGCTGATAGCTATTGTTCCTAGTTGTCTCTGTGCTGGAGACTATGCCACTCAGGGTGTCCAACCATGCAGTAGATATCTCAGGACTACTTCTAAGATAGGCAAGCTGAGATCTATGTTTGCACAGTTTAAACCCACTTGTTAACCAGTTGGTAGCAGATCCTGTGTTAATCTCTGTTATAAACAGCCTAGTGTGTTTTTCTGTATCATTCAGAAACTCCACTGCCTTTGTTCTGAATGTGGATTAGACAGAATTTGCCAGAAACACTTTACCAGCTGAGCTGTGAAAAGGGGTAAGCTCCAGCCAGTGAAAAAGAGAGAGAGATTGATGTTGCTATACCAGCACCTGCAGAGGTGTCTGTTTATAGCTTTAGGCAGTTAGAGGGGCAAGAGATGTGATTCCTGATTGTCATAGTTTTGTTCACAAGTGGAGAGGCTTTACAGACACCACTTATAAAGCTTCTTTAGTTCTATTTGAGCTGAATGATAAAAAGACTTTCTAGAATTGTAGAATGTGTTTTTTCACTCATGTTATTATCATGCTGCCAGTAAAACCTTTGATACTGCATCAGATCTCAGGTTCTAAATATACTACCTAAACAAACTTTCAAAGTAAAAGGAAGTAGTGAAAGCTTTATATAAGAAGACATTTTTATTTATGTTCTATTAACTGCTAGAGCTAATTTTTAAATGTGAGGGTGTTAGAAAGCAAACTGCAAGTATTGCCAATCCTGCCTCCTAATAAGCTCCAGACCTTCCAGAATGTAAGTAGCAACTGTTCAGCTTAATGTGCTTTTAAACAGAGGATAAGGTTTTTAGGGATTAATATAACCTCTGTTTTATTAAGAAAACAACTTAGAAAGAGAAAACCGTGTTTGTGCTATGTATTGTGAAATCCTAAGTATTTGTGAAACACCAAACAAAAAGATTTTGTTAGAACTGAATGTAGTATAAATGCATTAGCTAAAAATATGTTCATTTTGTAACCATGTTAAAACTGCTGCTAGACAGCAGCATTACCTTGATCTGAAAGGATTTAACAAAGCAGACTTTTTTATTCAAGCCTCTTCCAGCCACAGAATAAGGAGAGACTGGACAGAGGCACCAAGCTCAGCTGCCATGCAGACATGCAAGAAGGGCCATCCCTTTGGCCTGGGTCTTTCAGCACCTGAGATGGTATCGCAGTGCGCTCTCTGCATTTACCAGTGATACAAAGAGGTTGTGACCCCAGTCAGTGATCCTTTGACTGAAAGGAATATCATTCAGTTAAATGTACTGAGCATTTCTTCAGCAGGGTTTCAAAAAATTGTAAGAAACTTACATGAGCTTAAAGGAACAAGTAAAAAGACAACATGAATAAAGTGAAGAGGTCTTCCCAATGGTTGGACAAATTTCTGCTAGGGTTGATAGTAGGAACTTTAGCTGAAATCTTCATTGATTGTTACGGTGTTTATATGAATGAAATCGAGGTGGTGCTTGTAGATAAAAGTGGACTGTAATCATAAAGTAATTTTTTCATATGAAAACACTCTCATTTTTTAAGTTTGGCCTGCTGTGGCATCATTTGGAAAATCCAAGTTTTACCAGTGCTCATTTCCTCATTACAATATAACCGCAAAGGAAATCAATTATATGTTATATACTTAAATGCATTTCTCCAATAATCTTAAGAATCATAATTGAAGTGATGGTAGTGAATAAATGTCCTTAAAGATAAACAATAGTAAATGATTCATACTGAAAATCTAAATGCTGAAAAATTCACTGAATTATTTAGTCCCGTATACCATTGTCAGGTTAAATTTTACCATGATTATTGCAACTTCTCCTGTAGTCTGATGCTAATCTTAGCTCTTTAATCTATTAAAATCACAACCACTATAGTTATTTTCCTCATCTCTCATTTCTTCTGTGACATATCAATGAAAAGTCCAGGCATTGATGCCCCCTTCCACAGTGCATTAGATATAGGATCTTCATCTTCTTCAAGACCTTATACAATTTAGACCAAATTTTATACCTCTTTATTTCTGCAGCACCACAGATAAGTCTTACTGTTCTGCTCTCTCTAGAAATTCTTCTTCAGATTTCAAGGCTGATTCAGTTGCATGCAGTATACTCCTTGTTACAAATGTTTCTAATTCAAAACTTTAAAAAATATTAAATTCTTCTGTGAAGTTAATAATAATTATGACAATAAGAGAACAGGGGAAAATCCTAGAACCTTGTTTATCTATTGTCAGAGTCTGTCCAGAAATGTTGTTTGCCTCACGACCGTCGTCAAGGACTGAGACTGAGACCCCCAAGGACTGGGACTGAGATCCTAAAATCCTACACAGGGTTTCTGGCCTGGCTGCCTGCTGCCTGCAGTTGTGCTCGCTGGACCAAGGAGCTGGTCTCTATGGAACCCACGCAAGAACAATGGATGGACTGGCTATGGTGGACTGAACCAAGCCTGCTTGCCCGGACAGGCCTGGCCCTGCCTTAGGGGCCAGGTACGGTTCGGAATGTCCCTGAGCAGCTACGAGCTCCTGACACAGGTGGTTCCTGCTTTGGACCAGTGCCCCTCGTTTCGGTTCCTCCCTTGGCCCAATGCCCCTTGCTTTGTTTCTCATTTTGGCTCAATGCCCCTCACTTTGGTTTAACCTATAAAAACTCTGAGACCCCCGCTCACTTTCGTGATCACCCCACGGGAGAACACCGCGTCTATCGGCATCTCCGGCCTCGAGGACTCGGCCCTCCACGTTGGTAGCTATAATCCCCTTCCCCCTCTTTCCTTTATTTCTTACTATTTTCTTTTTCCTCTCCCCACTATCACATTTGGTGGCACTAAATAAAGGTGCATTTCTGGTTAAGCAAACTGAGTTGTCCCTTTGCTGTGTCTTTTGCGCTTTGAGATCCCCAAAACGAACCATCAGGTCTCTGCACATGCGTGCGGACCCTGACATTAAATTGGCGTCACGGACAGGATCTTGATAGACAGAGGGGTTGCAGGGTTTATATAGTTTGTAACAGGGGAAGGACCCTCGTCTCAGCCGCACCTAGCACGTCACTTTGGTGAACGTTGTTGGAACGCAAGAGGGGGCGAGGCAAAATTCCCGCAAACTGTATACACCCAGGCGAATAGCATCCCCTGTCTTCAGGATTTCACAAAAGATCTCATTGTGCAAAAGATGGGACTGTAGTT
>VZUI01074363.1:0-10434 GCA_013401135.1 Cettia cetti
AAAAAAAAAAAAAAAAAGAAAAAGAAAAAAAAAAAACCACCAAATATAAAGAAAAAGAAAATAGAACCAGGTTCAGAATAATTCCGGTCCAGGACAAGCCAGAATCAAGCCAAGGGGATATTTTGTTCCAAACATGTACTTGAGTCATAAACTCTAATTTCACCTGCATTAGAACTTCCAAATAAATAAATAAATAAGAGATAATTAGATAAAGAGATCATAGTTGCTATGAAATGTTTTTAACTGGGTTTTCTCTGGCATTGACCCTTTCCCACCGCTTAGCAGATCAGATGACCAGAGGTTCTCATGCAGGAAGGTGCCATGGAGAGATTTACCCCCAGTGCTCTTTGTCAACAGGATCTGTCTCCTCAGAGCTAAATCAAACACACTAATGTGCATTTTCCCCACAGCAAACTTTAGAGAAAGCCCTGAGTGTCAGGCTGGGTGGAGCTGGGCTGCACAGGGTGATCCTGGGTTACACCCACGTTAATGCACTGCAAGTGGATCAGGAGATCAAAGCAGCTGCTGTCAGAACCCATCCGTGTGCATCCCAGGAGCTTTCCCTCAGAGCAGCTCCAGAGTGGGCTCTGAACCACAGCTCTGAGCCATTCTGCACATGCAAGGGACAATTATGCTCTAATTATGTTTTCTTGGACACGAGGCCCTCCTCAGTGGGTCAGCCTGGGAAGGGCCACTCAGCCTTTGTCTCCACAGCAAACTGCACAGCCCCTGACAGTGTCATCTCTTTAAGCCTCACAAACACATGCAGACCTCCCTTCTGTTCCTGATTTTGTGCCTTTTCTATTTCTTTCCATCCCTACACACACAAAAAAAAAAAAAAAAAAAAAATCCCCACCACCAAAAAAACCTCCCCAAACCCCAATGAATAATAACAACAGTAATGAAGAGCACTCGAAAGCAGAATATTCAGTATGTGCACTGAAAATCCTACTATGACTAAAAACATACTTGAAAAACTAGTAGGGCTTTTGTTCTAATAAAAGACTCCATTAAAAAATTTAAAAAATAATTTTAAAAAATGCTTTTTAGGGCATACAAAATAGATTCCATGGGTTACCTGAATATTTGGAAATGCTGTTCGAGCACCAAGAATTAAATAAGGCATCAGCACTGGGCAAAACTCTCAGGTCTGAAGAAACTCAGGTCACAGATCTGAGGGATCACATAAAACTCACTTTAATGACAAAAGGAATTATTTATCCCACAAAAATACCCTCAATCTTTGATGACAAAAATAATTAAGTCAGTTAGTGACTTAATAATCCCAGTTACCACCACTTTCTCACTATCCTGAAAACTCCAGAATTAAGACACCTCTAGGCCAATATGGAAAAATAATGACTTTTTCCCAGTTCAGAGGTAATTTATTTTGGCCTGCTTTTTCTGGAGAAGATCTTCCTAACACTTCACACATCCTCTTCCTCCTAAGGATTCCTACCATCACACTGCTCAGCTGGAGTAGCAAATCATTATCTAGCTACAATTAGAATTAGAATTTCCATCACATTTAAGTTGTTTTGAAGAAATGCTGAATGTACACTGAAATGTATTCACTCACATTTGGTGGAGACAGTGTCTATATTAAGGATTTTTGCTTCCCATTTACCTCAGCAATTTTATCCATGGCTTACCAGCTAATATTTGCAGTGAAAAATTACATAGAAGGAACTGATCTTTCCAGTCGATGACCAGGTGGAAATTTGTCTAAATACCCACAAGTGGGACAGAAGATGGAGAGGGATGTTCAGGTAGCATTTCCTGGCTAAAAACATCCGGAATTTTTGAGCAGCCCTGGCCCCCACTGCCCCAGCAGTGCTGTGCTCAGCTGAGACACGAGTGAACTCAAAAAGAGATCTCAGCAAACCCCAGCAATTCCCTGGAGACACCCCAGGGAATTTGCAGACAATGTATGGCAACAGATCTTGTTTTCTTGCTAAGAGCAAAGCTTAGCTATTCCTTCCCAGCATTTTGTCCCCTAAAGCATAACCCTGCATGGCTACAGACACTGATGCAGGCTAATCCAAAGCAGTTTGGAGAAATGAGGGAATAAATAAAAGGATAAGTGATTTTTGACTGCTTGCTTTTAACATCTGTTTCACAGATTCCTCTCCTTGTCACTGCTTTTAAACTTTGTTACCTGTGAAGGGGATTCTTTATGGGTGAACTCAAATTCAATAGGAGACCACTGAGGAACTGGATATTACCAGGCAGATTGTAATAAATTGGGTCATCACCATTTTATAAAAGGTGCTCTTACCCTCAGTGTTTGGAATTTAGATCTGCTTGCTTTGATTATTGGAAATTGGCCTCTGACCAAATACATTTTAGAAGAAATTTCTTCTTTTTTCTCTCTACATCAGCAGTAAGATCAGAAGGGATAACCAAGGTCAGCCACAGGTAACACAAAGGGCAGTCACCTGCTGGGAACAGCAGCATGGACATGACACTTTGCCTCAATAAAAATTGTATTTTAGCTGGACAAGACAGAAAATTGCCTGAAAAGTAGTAGAATTTGCCTCATGTGGCACTACATCCTAACAAAAGCAGTATAAACTCTCTACAATCACTGAGCATCTGATGCATTTTTTGGAACTTAAATCTGTGTTATTATTCATATTCTCCTAGCATAGCAAGAAATTACTGCAGGCACATCAGAGCACAAGATTCCAACCACAGAATGGACAGAAGTGTTTCAGGGACGTGGTTTCAAGCAACAAAATCTACCCAACAAGAACATAATGCTGATAGCTGTGCACTGAGGAGGTTTTTTATCCATTCTATTTATTTCTGTTTCCAGTGAAAGCCCACTGCCACCATAGCTATATAACACAGCTAGAGAATGCAGCTGGCCTTGCCTGTCTCCATTTACAAATTATTTGTTGTGCTCAGCCTTGTTCCTAGCCAAGGACAGTAACACACCTTAACACAACAAATAAGGGGAGTTAATCAGGGAGTGTAATGTTTATATCTGCTTCACAAGAAAAGGGAAAGCCAAGGCAGAGACTCACAGTGACTCTGCAGCCATCATCTGATTTTCCAAGGAAGGCAGCATGCTCCATCCCATCCTTTGTCCCAGTTTTTGCCCAGAATCCCACCCTCTGCCCTGGTTTCCACACCAGAGGTTCAAGAAGAAGTGAGGATGAGGGAGTGGCTCTCAGAGAATATTGTTTAAGCCAGGGAAAAGCACAGAGGGAAGGGCAGAGCTCTGTGGTGCTTGATGTGCTGTAAACAAAGTTTATAGAAATCCTAACTCAGGGTAGACTCACAGGTGTTAAGAGCAGGCAGACAGGCAGATCTCTTTTGTGACTTCTTTTCTGTCTTCATTGCACTAAAAATTGTTTTTTCAAAGATGCAAAGCATCCCCAAGGATATGAGGGAATGTATTCAGGGGAAAACCCATGGGGAAAATCCACAGGTAAAAGAGGATTTGTTTTTAAAATACTAAAGATAGCAGAATGTCGAGATTTAACTTCTTCTTTTATACTGGGAAATAGAATAAGAAGGAATTGAAGAGAGGGACCATATCCTACTTAGCTGGTAAAAGAAGTGAAATATATTTTTTTATATATTCCCTCTTTTTTATCCCAATACAAGGGTCACACCAACAATTCTGTGCTTGAAAAATCTCCATTCTCAACTCCTCAGCTTACAGTCAAATTCTAAAGCAAGACCAGGCAAGGATTTAAAGAAATCCAAACTAATTTCTTTTTTTAAGGATCAGCATCCCTAATTATTTTTCCATTACAATGCAGGTAAAACTGTCAAAAGGAGCAAAGGAAGGAATGAGAGAAGAGCAAGAGGCAAAATGAACATAAGGAAAGCTTTTCCCCTTGGAAAACTGGCTCTGCCCTGAGAAGTTTGGATACTGCACGTGAATGCCAGAAGATTGTTGGGATTAGGCTTCATCACGACACTTCCAGAAACAGCCCCTCAAAGTGAGCATCTGCTTACAGACAGCAAAGCAGGGCTGGCTCAATGTCACAGGAAATCAGAATTCATCTGGACCGAGGTGTTCAAGCAAGAGCCCGAGCAAATTCCAGCTTCCAATTGCTCCACACCACGTTTTTGAGATTTAACCCAACCTTTTTTGCTCAGATTTGAATCCCTGTGTCACATTTGCTTAGAACTCAATCACAGTCCTTCATTCTCGTGAACAAGCAGCTGCTTCTCGATGTTTTCTCTGTATTTTGGTGACTAATTTACTTTGAATGTTCTCTCCAATCTGAGTATTTCAGGGAAAAATGCCTTCCTGCAAATTTCCTTTGAGAGGTCCTCAAAGTCAAAAGCACCATCACAGAAGCTCCTCTGCTGAATGTTTCAATGCCATCCTGTTGGGTCTTAGCAGACAATAAACATCTTGAAGTCATTCAAATTCCCACAAAACCTGCAGTTCCCAAGCAGTCCTCCCTGGGGTGTTCATCCAGAGTGCAGCACCAGCACTGCTGGCTGACACCCAGAGGCTCAGTCCATTATCTCCCTCTTCAAAGCCTACCTTTCATCTGAAGGTAACAACATCCTTCAGTTTTGCATTCTGCTTAAAGATAGATTCTGGGCAGAGACTGCTGAAAAACAAGATGAAGAAGCAGAAGGTCAAAGAGCAGAGTAAACAACAGCATCCTACAGCCTGCCAGCTAAACAGCAGCACAGGAACACTAAAGCACATTCTGAAATTATTCTCACAGCAAGTGCAAAAAGCAAATCCTGGCCTGGTCTGAGCCAGGCACCCAGAGGGGTTTAACAGCAGAACAGAAGTACCAATGCTAAAGGTGATGGTTCAGATGAGACAATGAACAAATCCATCTCTGTTCAGAACTTCTCCATTTACAGCATGTAAGATA
Source organism: Cettia cetti (assembly GCA_013401135.1). Classification (NCBI taxonomy): domain Eukaryota; kingdom Metazoa; phylum Chordata; class Aves; order Passeriformes; family Sylviidae; genus Cettia; species Cettia cetti. Next base: position 4,860 of record VZUI01074363.1, read on the forward strand.
AAATGTGTGGATAATAGAGCAAAGTGACCCAGGGAGAACCAGTGTAAAATTTTTTCTCACATTCACTCCCCATCCCCAGAGCATAACAGTAACTTCTTCTCTGTAAGTTTAGAGTTTTCTTTGCAGCTCCAGAGATGAGGAGGATAAAGATTTCACACCCTTTTCAGAAAAGAGAACAATTTTCTTTGTCTTTTTCTTTTAGGAAAAATACAAGCATCCACACACACATTGTAAATTGCATGTGAACTAAATAAAGAAACTGTTCAAGTGGTTCTTGTTATGAAAGCCAAATATAACAACCCCCTTCATTATAAAAGTTAAATGCTGAAAGCCTCTATAGCTAGAGGAGCTAAAATGCATTGCAAACCACTGAGACAACAACAAGGAAGTCACAATATTTTGTATAAAATGCCACTTAGAAACAGCTCTCCCCATCTTATATAAGTAATCTACCAGGAAGGTAAAAAATAGGAAATGGGAATTTATTAAAAGAAAAGGAAATGGGAATAAAAATAAAAAAATAAAAATAAAATTTAAAAAAAAAAAAAAAAAGAAAATAAGGGAAAAACAAAACCGTGGAAGTACTAATAAACAGCAAACTATCAAGATGAGTGAATGGATTAGCAGCAGTGATCTTAAAGACTGGGAAAAGAAATCTGGGGGTTTTTTTCCTCACAAACATCTCTCCTGACATTTCACTTGTCCATCAGCTAAACCGATTTGCAGCATTCCCTCATTCATCTGGAGTCTGCTGAAGGACCCATAGACAGAGTAATGCTCCCAAAGAGCAGACACCAAAGGAGTGGTGCTGAGCAATTTCCCAGATAAGTAGCTTTTTGTGACTTCCAGGTAACAGTGTCACAACTCAGGCACCTTTGAGTAATGGCCTTGAGCAATCTGAAGTGGCTGCAGCAAGGCAGGACCACAGAGATTGGATACCAGGAAAGATTTCTTCACAGAAATGGTTATCAAACCCTGGAAAATGCTGCCCAGGAAAGCAGTTGATTCACCATCCCTGGAGGTAATTAAAAGATGTGTAGATGTGGCATCTGGGGAGGTGGTTAGTGGTGGGCTTGACAGTCAAACCTGGACTCAGTGACCTAAAAATGTTATTTTTCAGCATAAATGATTCAGTGATTCTATGAAAATAGAAAGAGCAGATTGCAAAGCGAAAGGCAAGATGAGAAATGCATTGGTCAGGGTTTCACTAGAAAAATAACTGCAACATCATTTTTTGAGAGCAAAGGTAGCTAGCATCCCCACAGAATAAAGTGAGGGGATGAGTGTGACGAAGAAAGAAAGTTGATGTGGCAGTTTCACCCTCAGGAGAACAAAGGCTGGTTGTAAAGATAAGTAAGTGTATCTTCGTGAATAACATGGGTTTTCATGTGCCATAAACTCATATTTCTGAGTGCTATAAACATATTTCACATTGTGCTATAAACACACATCTACATATTTCTGGAATCCAGTAGCAACATGAACTGCAGCATCATGAATTGTAGCTTTTAAGCTCGTCTTTGGTATTTTTACAGCAAGGGACTGAGAGAGGCCTGGCTAGGAGCAGAGTGATGGCTTTGCACAGAACATTTCCTCACTGTCAGGACAGGTTTGCCCTTTTCAGATTCCACTGAGAACTCATTCTGCTGCAGAGTGGTTGTTCAGCATCACACCTGCAAGAACATTTTGGGCACGTTCCTGGAAGGGCAGATGCAGAATCTGGGAATGCCCAAAGTGTTTCTCTGTGGGGTGTTTGCTGTTGTAGAGCAGCAGAGGTGGACAGGCAAGCTCTGTGTGGTTTTTCTCAGGCACGTTTTAGGTGTGTTTATGAAGGATGCTTTGCTTGTGCTGAAGTTAATGCAGACAGGGATTTGTTGGAAGTGCAGCACACATGGTTCTGGTCAGATTTCTTTAAATACACAGCCTTCTCTAGCATGGTTGTGAATGCTTTATGGATTTTCACACAAAGACCAGAGAAAAATGGTATATAAGAGTGTAGCACTACACAGACTTCATACTGAAGTACTTCCTCAAAGTTCAAGCAGTTTTCTCAAAAGCATGCTTCTTCCTCTGGAAAAAGATTCCTTACAGGGAAAAATCACCTTCAGAACAGAGTTTGATTACTCTCCTGCAGATGCAGCTGTATCTGAGCCTCAACCATGCCTTGGGATCTCTCATTACGGTTGATGAATTTAATAGCAGCAGTTGCACCAGCTGCAATTCTTCTTTATAGGTAGTTATCTATAGTTACTCTTGACAAAAATCCCCAGCCTTCAGCACAGAGATAAGATCAGAGATGCTCTTTTCTTCTTTGTTCTGAGGAAGAGGTTCCAGGGCCTTGCAGCAAATTGATCCTGCAATTGCACCTCCAGTTTTAGAAGGGATTTAAAATCAAAGTGCCAGTGAGAGGCACACCCATGTGAAGGCAGAGAGAAGGGATTTAAACAGAACCTGCCAGATTTTAAAGCACTGATTAGTTCAGCAACAGGCAAGTCTAAACCTTGCATGCACTCCTGCAGAGTTCCAGGGGAAAACAGCCTAAGTATTTTCTAGAAATTATGGTTTAGGAGTTTGATGCTATTGGTTTCTCATCTCAAAGGCTCACTGGCACAGGCACCGTGTCGAGCTTCTAGCCTTGGTGCCTGAGAAGAAACAGCTACCAAAAGACAGATTTGAATTCTTTGTTTGAGTATGGAATCATTTTCAATAGCAGCATTCTCAAAATATATTTAAAATATTATTAACAACTGAGCTAGGAGGGGATTTTTTTCCATAATTAAAGTGCATGAAGTATTAATATCCAACTGCCTCTTAAGGAAACCATGACAGAGCTAGACTTGATTGTTGGTGCAACTGCTCCAGCAATCACTAAAATACCATGTATTTCAGATAGAACTTACCTGCCACTCATCAAACTTGGCAGCAGGCTCCACAACCACATTGTTATAATTTCCCAGTTATTAGTTTCAAATCCTGTTTCCCCCATGCTCCTAACCTTTGCTACCCTTCTGCTTATCAACACTGTAACTAGGCAGATGATAATATTCATTAACACATCCCTCTGCAACACCAAAAACTCTACAGAACCAGCCCAGTGGTTCCATATAGGCTGGTGGAAACAGCTGAACAAAGAATTTGAATTTCAGGGGTGTCAATATTACCCATGATGGTAGACAGGTAAGACAAAAGCTACCATGTTACACACTTGTCTAAATCATCACTTTTTTAAACCAGAAAACAACTACAAGCTTTCTCCTTTTTCCTTTTTTCTCTCTCTTTTTTTAAAACCTAGCATTTCTCCCTTTCTACCCATGCTATTTGTTCTGTTCCTGTCTCTACAGCTCCCCTCATGCTGTCAGTGATCAATTTGGTCTTCCCACTAAGATTTTTATCTTCTATCTGACCTGGTCTCCCCTAAAATCTACTGTTTTATGGCATGGAAAAAGCAGCCAGCAGGGAGGCCAGCCTATGGATTTTCAGTAGTATCTCACCTTGCCACACAATTTTTTTCTCCCCCAAGGATCCTCGGATATCAGACCACCAACACTAAGACCAAAGCCAGCCAGTTCACAAGCCCACAGGTATCACAGTCCCCACCAGAAAACACACTTTGAGACAACTTTTCCGTTTACAGTGTTTGACTTGCATCCACTGCAGCATGAGATGAAGGAAATTGCCTTATCAGGCCTTTTGTTGAAGAACTGGCAGATTCTCCTGCCTGCTTTAACAAAAGCTACACTGTGCTCCATCTCCTTAGCAACCACAGCAAACAGATATGCTCAGAAAGGGGGGGACAATCTTCTAACATGGAGCCAGGTTCATTTCTATCCACGCTGTCGACACATTTTAATGCTGACCAAGTCACAGCTGGGCAACAGCAGCTATAAATCTGTGTCCTGGTGCTGTACAGTGCCATCCTCCTGACTTTCCATCTTCTTGGAGCTTCAAATCTGTTCAGAAGAACTTCCACAGAGCATCAGAACCTCTCTCTGCTAATCCAAGCCATGACCAGGCCTGAGCCTTCTCCCCCAGCTCCAACACTTGCCATGGAAAGCATCAGCCACATCTGCCAAAACACCTGAGAGACTGCTGAAAATCTGAGAAGGTCCACACTGTGAACATTGTTTATGAAATATTATATGTTCTATACTTTAGCCAGTGTGAAAAAAAACAAGGACAACCAATAACTGTTGTCCATCAGACCCACACTGTGAACGTTGTTCACTAAATATTAAATGCTCTATACTCTAGCCAGTGTGACAAAACCAAGGACAGCCCGCTGCCTAACTATCAAATTAACAGCAGAGATTTGGGTGCAAAACACTGCTTTTATGGACAGAGATTTCCTCAGGATAGTTTACATGGCCACTGAGGCTAGAAACTCAACAGCTCCTGATGGAATTATTGTGAGACAGGTCTGAGATGTTCATCTGACTACCAAAAACATCACAGTGCCTTCCTGTGTAGAGAAGGACATGTCAGCAAGTAAACACTGGGCAGTCTGCTCCCACGGCAAGAGGCATGCGAGCAACAGCACTTCCCTGGCCCCTCTGTTCCCCATTTTCTGAGGAAGGCCTGTGCAGTTCTTTTCCATTACAGATCCTGTGAAAAAGAAGCTGAAGTTGCAAACAGCAGCCCTTTCTGAAGGACATGGAATCACCCATCCAGGGCATAAGCCATGCATCTTCTTTTCAGCATGTCTGCACTTTGAGAAGTTATTTTTAAGGAAGCAGGATCAGTTTTATAACTTTTAGCTTGTGGTGGGCTCCTACCTCCTCTTTTATTTTCACTTCTGCCATTGAAACATCTTTTCACAAGTTCAGGATGAGTAAAGAAGACAAGGCACATACAGAGGATGCCATTTTTCAAAAAACACCCACACTCCCACCAACTAAAAGCCAACCTCTATCCCCAACAAAAGGGAAATAAACTGAGAAAAGATCATTTCCCAAAGTTACCAAGCACTGTTCCAGCTGAAGTTTCCAGCATCACAACTCCATCAGATGGCCCCAGAACCAACACTACCCAGGCCACTGAGCCAAAGCTTTATCAAAACACGGCTCAGAAACACAAACTATTCCCACAGCTTAAAAGAACCTAACTGCAGACTCTTGGACATCAGTTTGATGGGTTTGTTTTGTTTCTTACTTCTGGTTCAGTTTGTATTCCCTTCCCAATGACTGACATTACACTGACAGTTCAGTGAGGCAGTAAAAATGAAGCCACTACTTGTTCTAAGCAAAAAGAGAAAGAAATTGGGATCTCTTTGTAGGTTTCATGGCTCAGAGAGAAACATTTCACTGTGTCTGATTCTAATTAATAGCTCTGATTCCTCAATTAGCAGCAGCACATCAATCTGGTGACTTCACTAGGAAATCAACATTTTGACAGTTAACAATTGTGAAAGGAGGACTTTAAATCCAGGTGGTTACTCTTGATTCTTCATTAGAGTAGTTGAAAGAGGGGTAGGAAAAATAAAATAAATAAATAAATAAATAAAAATAATAAATAAAATAAAATAAAATAAAATAAAATAAAATAAAATAAAATAAAATAAAATAAAATAAAATAAAAT
>VZUI01074370.1:0-21238 GCA_013401135.1 Cettia cetti
CGCCGGGGCCGCGCCGGGTGCGGGGCCGGCCCGGCCGCACCGGGGCTCGGAGCCGCCCCGGGCCCTGCCCGCCGCTCTGCCGGCCTCGGGCCCCAGCCTGGGCCTTTTCCCATCACCGGCAGGGAGCTGGGCGCGTGGTTTGCCTCTGATCTCGTCAAATCCCTGATCGATCCTATGCCCAGCGCACACAGCGTCTTTTTTAGGAAGAAATTCCTCCCGGAATTGGCGATTGGATGCTGGAGTGGGCAGGGAGGTGATGATGGAGTCATCATCCCTGGGGGCGTCCAGGGAAAGGCCGGTGCAGCTCAGTGCCCTGCTGGGTGACACGGGGGTGTTGGGTCACAGATGATCTCAGGGTCCTTTGCGGTGATTCCGTGCTCTCCGCTGGGTGTTTGTCAGTCATCCAGGGAGGGTTCTTCTCCGAGGTTGTTATCCTCCCTCCGAGCCCTGCTGTGCTCTGTCTGAACGTGCCCGTGCCCGGGTGATGAGCGTGACCCGAATTGCAGCAGACGTGCTGGAAGGGATGCGCTGCCGGCAGAGCAGAGACATTCCCCGAGCCCAGGGGCTCCCACCGACACATCCCTCTCCTTCCCGGGGATGCAGTGCCGGCAGAACAGAGACATTCCCCGAGCCCCGGGACCCCCACCGACACATCCCTCTCCTTCCCGGAGGAGAGCTGTGCTCTCCCACCCACAGCCCAGTCTGCGCTGCCAGTGACTCAGGGCTTCCTCTTCCCTCTGCCACTCTCCTGACTTGCTCACAACTGCGGGGGCTGGAGGGCACTTTTGGATGCCTGTGGCATTTGTTGCCTGAGAGGTGGTTAAATGCAATAAACTGCTGTAGAAGAGTTCCTTGGATACTTCAGAAAATTTCTTTCCTTTACATTTTTTTTTTCCAACCCACTCCCACCACCAAGAAACAATTCCTGGGCACTGCAGAGAGCTGGTGGCCTTTCCAAGGTCAGTGTTTTGTTAGAGATATCAGTAACTGTAAGAGGAAGAAGCTGTCCCAAGGCAGAAAAAAGACTGGGAGGCTTTGAGATATTTTGGACAGGGCTGCTCAGCAAGGTGATGGAGCCCCCATCCCTGGAAGTGTGTAACAAACTCCTGGATGTGGCACTCAGTGCTCTGGCCTGGTTGACAAGGTGGTGATTAGTCAGAGGTTGAGTTGATGATCTCAGAGGTCTTTTCCAACCTGAATGATTCTGTGCTTCTATATTTATTTATTTAAATGCCAGTTTGATGTGTTTGCAGTGTGACTGCACAGACAGGCTGGTTGATGGTGCCAGTTAACTGTGGGTGCACAGGATGTGGCAGAGGTGGGCAATAGTGTGGATTTGGGATTAATAGTGTTAGGTTTGCCCTGGAAGAGATCCCCTGTCCTGTTTCCTGGCTGAGCTCTGCATTTCTGTATTGTTGTGTATGTGGGTGAGAAGATTTAATGCCACTTGTCACAGGGAGTCTCAGAAGTGAAGGAAGTGTTCAGAGGCAGTGTTTGAGTCAGTGTTTGAGTCTCATTCCTTCCTCTTCAGGGGAAAACCCTCCTTTTTTTTTTTTTTTTTTTTTTCCCCTGACTCTTCAGATTTTGCAGATGCATAAGATATTTCCTCATTTGGTGGAGAAGGACAGAGAAGAGAAAGGAAAATAAGAAAGTGGAGAGAAAGCACGAGACTGATGATGTCTGTGACCTTGGTGTCACAAGGAATCTTGTCTCTGGAGACGCTGCTGGCAGCAGACTGCCAAGAGGTACAGCAACAAAGTACAGTTTATGCCCTCAGTCCATTACAGTTGCTTTTTTTGAGGTGCCAGGAAAGTCAGACTGCAGAAAGGAAATGGTATTTTTGCAGCCCTTGATGTTTGTGACACCACAAACATAATCAAGATAAACTGGGGAGTGTGTTCAGCAAATGCCTGCGCTGCTGTGCTGCCCTGAGCCCAGGGCAAAGCCAGCCAGACCCATCAGAGCAGATTTTTTGTGATGTGGTTGTGTCCCTCGAGGGCTCTTCTGTCCCCACAGCTCAGTGGAAGGTTGTGCTGGTTCCCTCTCCTGATCCACATAGAGTTTTGGGGGTTGCTTTTAATATTCCTGTGGTTATGTGCTCACTGCAGGGCCCCTCTCTGTGGGGGCTGCTCTGTGATGCCATTTGGGGGGATATTTTTCAAATCCATTTTACCCACCCTCAGCACTGGTAGAGATGTAAAAGCAACAGAATTCAGTCTTTTGGCAGAAGTGCTTTTCCCTTGGAATTCCTTGGTCGTTCTGTGGTGTCCAGAAGCATCTCACCCTTTGGCACTGCCTTCCCAGGGGGTGTTGTGAGTGGGATGGTTTGGATTGCTGGGGTAGCAGGAGCCCAGGGCACCTGGAGCTGTCCCTGGAGCTGTCCCTGTGCTATGTGTGCCACAGCCTCTCAGGTAAATCTCTGCTGCTGCCTGGCATGCCCTGGCATTCCTCAGGGTTTAAAGGGAAAGCAGGCAGAGCTGGAGAAGGTGGAGTGGGGGCTCTTCAGAGGGGTTCAGGTCCTGGCAGCCTGGCATGGGAGAGGCTCAGAGCTCCTGTCACACCTCACAGCCTGCCTGGGAGGGAGCAGAGACGAGGCAGGACCAGCATGTCCTTTCCACAGCCTGAATTTCCCTCTCACTTTGCTCCTCTCTGTGTGGGTTCATCCCTTTGGAGTTCCTGTGTACAGATCTGGGAGCAAACTGTCCCCGTGCCCAGCCAGGCTGTTCTGGGACATGCACATCTCCAGGGGCCTTTCCTTCACCTCTGCAGGTGCTGAACCTGCAGCAGGAGCACCAGCCTCTTCTTTTTTAGTCACTGTGGTGAGCTTACTTGGGAAGGGGCACAGGTCAAATGTCTGAAACTTCCCATATTTGTGAAAGCAATAAATGGTTTTAATACAAAATTCTGATAATTTTAGTAGTCATTGCTTGATTTCTGAGAAGAGCCTTTTTGCATCAGTGCATTTCTTCTGGTTTCAAGGGCTTCTAACCCAGTGCTGGCTCGCTCTTCAAGGGTTTTCCTGTGACTGGATATCAAATATTCACCAGACAGATGAGTCTTGGCCATGTGGTGTAGAGCAGACATGTTATATTTGATTAATGAGGCTGTTGAGATAACAAGGCTTTGCTGTGTGGTGCTTGGTTTATCTTAAAGGCTTCTCTGAACTCAGCACCAGGTTCCTGCAGGTAGGAATTGGTTCTCTCCTGCCTCCTGTGCTGCCCAAATTGGAAATTCAGGATTTATTATTGCAGCAGGGCAAGGAGCGTTGTGCTGACGCTGTGCTTGGTGACTTTCTTCTCTTCCTGAAAGCTCCCGTGCTGCTGTTGTAAGAGAGAAGGAGGCATTTGTTGTGGCTCACTCGAGAACATTCAGTTCAAAAATAGAACTGCAGGAGAAGCTTCACTTCCCAGAGGTTCAGTTTCATCCCGGGGATGGATGCAGGCACACATCCAGAGGATGGAAATGCACCGGCTCCTATTCCAGCCTGAGCAGAACAAGCCCAAATTGATTGGTGAAATCCAATCCCTGGCTTCTGCTTGTTTGTTTCCCATCTTCTAATAAGACCGTGCACGTTTGCTCTGAGTTTTGGCTGCAGTGCTGGGGTCACCTCCCTTCGAGTCTTGATTTGGTTTGGGGGGAAAACAATCAAGATTTTCAGGAGCTGGAGGTTTCCTGTTGGTCCTCGTGGGTTGAGAAGGTGAGGAATGATGGAAACAAGACTCCTTCTGCTTTTCTACCTGTGAGTCAGCAGAGAGGGGGCAGAGGAGCTGGTTTGGACAGTCCTGCTGTGCGTGGCAGCTCTGGGTGGTGGCAGCACTCGGTGACGGCGTCGTTGCCTCCCAGAAGGGGGGACTGGCAGCCCCCAGGCACTCGGAGGTTCTGTGGTAGCCAGAGTGGGTTGTTATCTCGAGAACTGAAGGCCACATGTGAGCTTGGCAGAACTTCTTGATCAAGTCCTGTTTGAGCTGGCTGCTTGTTTAATTCCAAAGGTCAGTGGACGTTTGTGGTGCCTTGAAGGGAGGGGGGATCAGCCAAGTGTAGCTGGGGGAGTTCAGCTGTGGTTGGTCCTGTTGGAGTGGCCTTGCTTTGCTTCTGCTTAATTTTCACGTTTTGTGTCTGGAAATATTGGGCAAGTGGGGTTGTGAGGAGGAAAGCAGAAAAATGTGCAGAAAAATTACCTGTTCATGAAAACCAAATAACATTCATTCTCTTTATATGGCATTATTTATGAGCTGGTTTTAAATGGGAGAGTGTGAGGCAATTAAAATCAGGAGGAATTCTTCCTGCAGCCACTTGAGATGCTGCAGGTACATCCCGGGTGAATTGCAGTGCTCAGAGTCATCCCTGCCGTGACGTGCGAGGGACTGAGTGACTTTGAGAGCAGGGAGGAGTGGATTCCCCACTGTGGGGAGGGGTGGGACCCGGCTGAGACGTGGTGTTGGATTTCAGGCCCAGTGTTTTGGTCTTAGGTTTCATCCCGAGCTTCCCTGCAGTCTCCCGTCACATGGAGAGCCCGGGAAGCTTTTTTAAGGTACTGTGTTACATTTCAGACTGTGTTTATGTTTTCATGGCTTAGCTGGGAGGTGGCTCCAGAGAGGTTTGGGGTTGGCCTTGAGTGCAAGATTCCTTGAAGTTCTTGGAGAATACTGTCTGTGTGTTGGTTTGGGTAGCTCTGGTGCATTCTTGAACCTTTGGCTCTGGTGATATCCGGAGGATACTGCTCCTCTCGTTTTAAGGATGCTTTCAAGGTGGGAAAACAGCTTTGTCCTGTACAAACCCCTCTGGATTTAGACAAGCTCTTAACCTCCACACTGTGTTCTTTCAGAGTCATTGCAGCTTGGAGAAGTTCTTTCCTTTTCACAGTGGAGAGTTGCTCTGTCCTGCTGACTTTGTCAGGGGGGCTCGAAAGGAGCCCCGGTGTTTTGAACGCACTTCTTGTCTGGGAGCAGCTTTGGAGCTGGAGCTGTGCCCACAGAGCTGTGTTTTCCCAGGGCACTGTGTGAATGCTAAGCTGTGCTGGAATGAATTTGAGTGGGCAGCAGCATAAGCCTGCTCTCATTTTCCCTGGAAGACGCTGCTGCATTGTCTTGTCTGCTCCCTGAAAGGCTCAGTGTTGTTTGTCAAAGGCTGGATCCTGCAAGTGCCACGTATGCAAAGAAGCCCTGAATAGGAAGGACTGGCCGTGCTGGTTCTCAGCTCCTGACAGGATTCCTGGGGCCAGGACAGCAGGCAGCAGGCTGAGGCAAAGCAGTTTTTGTTCAGCTCTTGGTATTCTGTGGGCATCCGCATGTGAGATGTGTGGAATTGTCTGGTCGTGTTCTGATAACTCCTGGGATTTGCTCTCTGCTTGCACAATCCATGGGTTTGTGCCATCATTCGGAGGGAATGGCCAGAGGTTGTTGGAGTGAAGGATTTTCCCGTGGCCACACGTGTGCTGGGAGCAGTTTGGAAGCTGTCAGCATCTCCCAGGTTGATCTTTTGGCCGTGCAGCACGGTGTGTGCAGGGTGTCTGTGTGCTCCCAACCCCTCCTCCTGCCCCTCGTGGGAATCCAAGTGACAGAAAGCGGGGTGTGTGGATGCTGGAGCTCAGCAGAGCACGCTGGCACTGGCAGCAGGAGCAGGGCTTCAAGCAGAGCACTCAGCAGATCCCAAATCCCTGCTGACAGCATTAGGCATGGTGGGAGACACGGAGCAGGGGCAACCGTGACCTCCCACCCGCTTCACCAAGGCAGGATGAGAGAGCTGGAGAAGATCTGGGCGGGTTGGGAAGGAAGAATTCCTGCCCAGGGCCTGAGCCAGCGCTGGGCTGAATCTCCTCCCTCCAGTGTGTGAAAGGAAAAGGTGTTTGGACAAGGAGTGGGGGGCAAACACACCTCGTGTCCTTGGGAGCCCCAGGCAGCCCTTCCTGTTCCTGCTGTGCTTGCAGGGATCCCTTGCATGTTGATTTCCAAGGGTGTGCCCCGTGTGAACAGACAAGAAGGAGTCTTGTGCCTTATCTCAGCTACTTCTAGGAAATGATGTAAGATGCTTCCTTGTGCAAGCTTTTTTCTAGCCACATCCTGTATTTTACTGACAGCCAGCTTGGCTGCTCACCTTTTGAGCTCAGTTTCTGTGGAGCTGTGGGAGCTGAGCCTGTGTTGTGCTTCATCTGATTTATTCTGGGATGAATGTGCTCCCTGCTGGTGTAGAGCTGTTCAGGGAAAGGTTGGAGGGATTTATGGAAAGGTTGGATCAGTGCTGGACTGTGCCTTGTCCTGGCAGTGGGAATCACTGTCCAGGAGCTGCTGGACACACCTGAGCTTTGCTCCCACTGTGGAGCTGCAGCAGTTTGGGCAGGAAAACTGAGCTCCACATCCCCAGGCTTCTGCACAGAGCTTGGGATTTGTCTCTGTGGAGTGACTGAGCTGCCTTGGTAACGGCTGATGCAAGTGCTCCCAAAGAAAATCCTGTCTGAAATTTGGGATGGGAATGGCTCCACAGGCACTTCTCATTTCCTCAGGGCAGGAAACACCATCCCTTCTCCTGGGCAGCGTGAAGACCTGAGCCATGACATGTTTGCTTCTGCAGTAAAGCTGTGGAGTTAAATAAACACAGTGTGAGATTTGAGGTGTTTTTGAAGTGCTTGGCACCCTCTGGATAAATTTGCTCTTGGTTGTGGCAGCTGCAAGCTCAGCTGGAGAGCCAATGTGCCAGCTCTGCCTCGCTGTGTTTGGCCTGGCTGCCCTCTGACGAAAGCATGGGATTGTTCTGACCCACTTTTAGGTGTCAAAAATGTGGGTCACTGAGATACAGAACACATTAGTGTGACAATTTTAGCCTGAAGGGACAGAGCTGGCTGAGAAGTGATGCCTGTTGGAGTGTGAAAGTCAGGACTTTTAGGTCAGCTCTTCTGATCAATGGGCTTGGTGTAGGCATTGTTCAGAGTTCTGCTTGGAGCACGGGGGAGGTTGGGTTCACCCTGTTCTTTTTTTGGGTGGGAAGGACAGCTCTTTGGGTGGGAAGGACAGAAGGACAGCTCTTTAAGGCTGTGGGATTGCTTGGGGAGGGCCCAGCAATGGTGCATCTCCTGGCTGGGGTCTGAGCATTCTCCTGGTCCTGCTCCTCATTTTATCTCCTTCACCACCTCGGAGGCCTGGTGTGTGCTGAGGCCTCTAAAATGTCTCGTGCCCCCTAGACCATACATAAAACCATAAAACCATACCAAAAGTGTTTCTTGTTGTGTTTCTTGTGCTGGCTGATAGCCTGGGGAGGTCCAAGAAAGGAGGATCCTCATGGAGAGGGATCAGCAGTGCCTTGGTGTGGGAAACTTCTCCCCTGAGCACCTCCAGGCTGGGAACACTCCTCTGTGACGTGTCCATGTCGTTGATGGGAGAGGCTGAACTTCCTTGTGTCAGTTTGAGGCAGCAGAACTGCCTGGGTGGTTGCTGTTACCTGCCTGTGACACGAGCAGGGCTTAGCCAGGACTGGCTGCAGGAAGAATCAGTTGAGTTTTGATCTCCACACAGAGCTGTTTGTAGTTTCCTCACTTGGAGAGTTCCTCCTTCACTCCTCACCTTCGCAGCTCCAAAAGCAGCTGTGGTGCAGTCGCTGTGTGGTGGCAGGAGGCAAAATCTCTTAAAAACATTGCATGAAGTGGAAAACTGAGAGCTGTAAATTCGAGTGTGTTACCAAATTGAGTGTATGGGCTTGTGGCACCAACTGGAGTTTGGGTGGCAGGTACAAAAATACAACCAGAACTTCTGGTCTGATTTCAGGCTGCTCCACAAGCACTTCCAGAGGCTGGCTGAAATCCTGGGGCTCGTTGGGGCAGGTCTGTGTGCTGGATGAGCCCTGGGAGGGGTTCTTGACATCCTGGCTGTGGGTGCCAAGTGCTGGTGGCCTGCCTGGGAAGGCCAGGGTTGAGCAGAGGTTTTGGGGCTGGTCTGCCCGGGTTTATCCTGAGTGTATTCCCGTGTTTGTGTCCTTGCAGGTCGTGTTGATCATGGACAGTGAAGAAATCCCTACTTTTTCGAGTCCAAAGGAGGAAACTGCGTATTGGAAAGAGCTTTCCTTGAAGTACAAACAAAGGTATTGTGGATTTGCAAGCTGAATTTGGTTCTTAATGATCAGAACACTGTATAATCTATTCCTCTGCAAGGCCACACCAAGATGGTTATTAGATACTTTAGAGAAAACCTGTGAGAAAGGATTTCCAGCTTTAAAATTTCCATCTCTGTGGGAGCTGAGTGTTTCTTGCCCAGTGCCACCGTGCCAAGAACTGCAGGCTATGTTTTGAGCATGTTTGAGCAAGAGCAGAGCCTTTTTATGATCATGTGCACCTTTGTGTAATTAAAGTGCTGCCTTAAGTGGTATCTTGATGTTTTATCATAAGAAGGCACCTTTGGGCTTGCCTTGTATCATTCCTGTTCCCTCAAGCTTCTTGTGGTGGAATTACTGGTATGAGAAGTGGCTGATTTGGTGTCTGCTGCATTTTATTCAAGTGTTTCATAGCTCCTGGTCCTGCCTGTACCAGTGGTTTGCCTCTCTTAGGGGACACAGGGCTTTTTGCTACCAAAAGTGCCAAGAGAAGCTGCTCTCTGGGATAAAGCTGTGCATCTGGAGGGGTTGGAGGGTGGGCTGAGGGTTTTTTGGAGTTAAATCCCTCTCAAACCCAAAGAGCCCAAGGGTTTTTTTTTGTTTGGGCTTTTTTGGGAGGGGCGTGTTGGGAATGTGGAGGGGCCTGTCCATGTGGAGAACCCTGAGCTGTTCCTGTGTGTCAGAAATTCCACCTGAGACACCACTGGATGTGTTGTTACCTAAAGCCTCAGTGGTTTTTTCTGCTGCTTGCTCAGGGCTGAGCTATTACCTGTGGTAAAGATGCAAATTTAATAAGCAAAGTATGTGGAGTGGCTACTTCTAGTATTTAATAACTCACAGTAGCACAAGGAAGGCATGTCCTGACTCTGCAGGATTTTTACAAACTTTATTACCCAGCTAGTGCAGAGATGCAGAAACTGTTGTTCTCTCTTCGGTTTCTGACCAAAATCTGGTTAAATGTTTGCTTAATTCATTGTCTGTTCCATAAAGTCTGCCAGCAGTGAGAGCTAATGGAGCACAAAGTGCTTCTCAGGCTCCCATGAATCCTGTAAATAGCTTTGGTTCCACACAGGCGTTCAAGGTGTCTGCTGGGTTCAATGTAAGAGAATTCATTTCCTTCAGTAGCTTAGCTTAATGTGATATCTCTGTTTCCCCATTTTTCTTTTTCCCCTTGGAGGTCTGTGGATGACGCTTAAGTGCTTTAAAACTCTCATTTTTTCAGCATTTTATTTTAGAAGAGCTGCAGGTTTTGTTTTAACTTGGGAGCTGCTGGCTTTTCCACTGATGAAATCCTCTCCCTGCAGCTTCCAGGAGGCTCGTGAAGAGCTGGCTGAATTCCAGGAGGGAAGCAGGGAATTAGAAGCTGAGTTGGAGGCACAGCTAGTGCAAGCTGAGCAAAGGAACAGAGATTTGCAAGCAGATAACCAAAGACTGAAGTATGAAGTGGAAACATTAAAGGTGGGTTTTCTCTGTGGTAGTGTTGATTTTCCTTTCCTACAGCTTGGATCTCGTTTTGGATCATCTGGGCTGCTCTTGGGCACTGAATATCCAAATAAAAAAGGACTTGTCTGGTTAAGATCCACACTGAAGCATGGCATGTACCCCAAATAAGGCCAGGGATGTTTCTGGCAGAATTTTTCTTGTTCACATCATGAAACTTTGCCCTGGAGTTTGTGCTGGTTGGAATTCCCGAGGCCGTGCCAAGGAGGAGCTTTGTTTGTTCCACAGGGAACATCAGCATAGCAACAGGGCACAACACGAGGGGCTTTGTCAGGCCACTGCCTTGTCACCTGCCTTTGCACACCACTCCTGTTGCCCTCAGGGTCTCCTTGCTCTTATGAGACCCCAGAGAAAGCAGAAAATGGGTGATTTGTGCACATCTTGCAGGGAGTCTCCACGTCCCTGTGTGGAGCCAGGAATTGCTCAAGGAGCTGCACATGCAGAAGGTGGCTCTGAATCGATGCCTCTGTCTTAAACAAGTTCTTGCCTCTCTTGAAATGTTGAAAGAGCATCATTTTGGGCAGTCTTGGCTTATTTAGTGGAGACAGAGGTTAGAAATTCACTCGTTGGAAGGAGGGTTTATGGGATTACTTTGTGTCTCCAGTCCCAGCTGTACTTGCAGGGTCAGGATGTGTTTTATGAGGTCAGTAGTTTCTCCACAGGCCCCATCAGTGCCCTCAGAGAGTGTTTGGCAGTGAATTCTTCAGTCTTTTGAGGGCGAGTTTGTGGGCCTGGAGGTTTTGTGACAGATTTCAGGGGCCTGTTTTTGCTCTGGGACACATCAGAGAATTCCTGGTGCCAGGGTGGGTGCTGAAGCACGGAAGGGGAGGCTGTGCAGTTGGATTTCTCTCTGCCTTCCTGGAGCAGCTGTCAGTGCAGGCTGTGAGGAGCAGATGCAGGGATGCATCCCTGAGAGGCAGCTGTGCCACGGGCTGGGATTTTGTACCATGGCCAGCTCTGCTGTTCACAGCATGCTCCTTCTCCCTCTCCAGTTTCTGCTCTGAATCACCAGCACTCCAAACCAGCGTCCTGCAAAGAGACTGATACTGTTTTGTCCCCTTTTTTGTGCTGATGACTTGGCCAGTGCCAGCAGCTGATGTTTATCTCCCTGTTCCTTGTTTCAGGAGAAACTAGAGCACCAGTATGCCCAGAGTTACAAGCAGGTGTCATTGTTGGAGGATGACCTGAGCCAGACAAGAGCCATCAAAGATCAGCTGCACAAATATGTGAGGGAGCTGGAGCAGGCCAACGATGACCTGGAACGTGCAAAGAGGTGAAGGCTGCAAACCTGCTCTTCCCTTCACATTTACACCACAAAGATCCTTTCTTTGCTATTCAGCTCCAGCATTTCGTTATTCCTTACAGGGAAAACAACCATCAGAAAAACCCCAAACACCCCCAAGATTTTGGATTGTTTGGCCAGTGCCCCTCATCATCAGGTGGTTCCTGTTGCAGCAGAAGGGGAACAGGGGGGTTTGTGAGGAGCAAACCCAGAGCCAGCCAGGCCCCTTGGTCCCCACAGCTAAGTGACTGATGTTTGTGGTCCTGCTGCCTCAGAGCCCCTTTGAAGTCAGAAGCTGCTGCTTTCCATAGTCCCTGATCACTCAAAGAGGCCAAAGGAGTCTCCTGGTCCCTTGCAGAGCAGCTGGAGGCCACAATCCTGCCCTCTGCAAGTGCCTGGAGTGAGCAGGCTGCTGCTGGGAACGCCCAGCTTGGGAGGAGGTCCTGCTTCCCTTCTGCTGAGTGGGAATTCTGCCACTGATTCAGGGAGAGCCAGGAATGAGCCTCTGGCTGTCTGCAAAAAAGATCTGAGAGCTGAGGCCCTGTTTGCACAAGGCTCTTAAGCTCATGACTAACTCTGGACGCTGATTTTGGGAGGATTTGGGCCTTGGGTAATGTCCCAGTGCTCTGCTGCCCACCTGAGCTGGGGCACTGATTAATGCACAGCTTTAATTGATGAATGCATGGGGAACAGGGAGCTGGCTGTCCTGGGCTGGCTCTTTCCCACATCTTTGGTCCCTCTCTGGGAGCCAGGTGCTGTCGTGTTCTCCTCATCTTTTCCTCCTGTTCTTTGGAGTTGATGTCTCCTTTCTAAGAAGCATTTCCATGGCTTTCAGATGCTTACCTTGAACACAGCCCTGCTAACATCTTCCTCCTGTTATGCTTTTGAATAAGCTTTTATGCTGGCTGAGCTGAAGAACCTAATATTCTGGATTTTGTTTCTAGGGCAACAATAGTTTCATTGGAAGACTTTGAACAAAGGCTGAACCAAGCTATTGAGAGAAATGCATTTTTAGAAAGTGAACTGGATGACAAGGAGTCATTGCTGGTCTCTGTACAGAGATTAAAGGATGAAGCAAGAGGTATGGCTGGTCTGGTTGGTTCTGGCTGCTGGTTTGCTAAAAGAGATGTGCAGCAAGCAAAGCTCATGTTTCTAGAAAGCCTCACATGATGAGACTTGAACTGGGTGCTTTAGGTTTTACTAGCAGTGTGTTTTTTATATGTCCAGTGTAGCCAAAAGGACAAATTTCCTCATTTAGGACAGAATTAATAAGAGATGTTTTCAGGATTTTTAACACAAAAATGTTCTGTTGCACAGATATCAGAGAATTGAGGAGGTTGCTTCAAAAATTCCTCTTGCTATGGGTTTATAGGAAGGGAAAGCACAGGAAATGACAGGGAAATACAGGATAAATGATCAAGTAACTCCTAAAAAATCTCTCCTGTGTTCCTTCTAAGCCCCTTAGAAATTGGTTTAAATACATTATTTAAGATATTCTAGTAAAGGCTGGTTTTAGACCTGTGGGGGATGTTTGGGATGGTGTTTTGAGATAAGATCAGGAGTTCCCCAGTGGATTTCACATTGAGGATGCTGGAGAAGCATTTTTATTGATGGTATAAACTGATTTCTCCAACAGTGGAGGTGATCTGCTCACAAGCCTGTGCCAGCCACTAATGCACTTTAGAGGTTGGTGGTTTGTAACGTTTCCCCTAAATGAAGTTTTCTCAAATATTTCCTCATTTAAGGCCTGGGCCTGAGTGTAAGAACACACCTGACAGCAGGCTGGGATTCTTTTTTGTTGTTGTTCTCCTTTATGAACCTTTATCAAGCAAGTTTGTGCCCCTGAAATTGGGAGCTTTATTGGAAGCACAGGGATTTTGTAATAAATATGAAGAAAGACATTTTCTGAGGCAGTATATGTATTGTAATTCGAGATTAGGGCAATAAAACTGGAAAAACCAGCAAAACCCAGGGGACTGTTTTCTAAAACACTGGAACAATCAGCAAAACAGAAATCTTGTTTCTTAGATGAGTCATTTGGACATTTTTAGCATTTGTGAGTTATTCCCCCTGGCAGCAAGCAGGAGCAGTAGCCTCTAAACGAGCTGGCACTGTCAAACTCAAATGACATTTCTGATTGAACAGCCTCAGATCCCTTTCTGGGAGCCCAGACAGATTTTCACTTCAGCTCTGCTGTTTTACCTACAATCAGTTCTGTTTGTTACCACTTAAAAGCTGTGATGTGCAGTTAATTTTGCTTTTGTAGCAGATTGAGGCAAGGAATTGGAGGCTCTGTGAAAGCAAAGTTGCTCTGCCCAGAAAGAAACAACTCACTTGTAATGTTTGCATCTTCCTGAGGATTTGAGAAATCCATGGCTGGGCTGGGCTGGCTGTGGGAATTTCCAAAAGCTGGAAAGGGAGGGGACAGGGGAGGGATAAGCTGTGATCTGGGGAGGAGGTGAGAATAAAACCAGGCTTATCTCCTGCCCAGTCTTTCCCACTGCCCTCCAGTCTGCTCTTTCGCTTGTCAGGGCATCAGGAAACCCTTGGACTGCCTTTGGCCCGTGTGGATTATGAGCTGGGAGGAGGATGGAGGGAATGGGAAGCACAGGATTAAGTCACTGCTGTGCTTGAGCAGGAGCTGGGCTCAGCAGCTGCAGCTCTCTGTGTCCAGCTGCAGTTTTGGTAACGTGGAGCTCACTCTGCAAACGGGGAGAAATCCTGAGGCAAATCAGCTGCCCCCACGCCAGGGGCTGGCAGGGAGGGCTGTGTGCTCCCTCCTGTCCTGGGTGGGCTGCCATGGATGGGATGGGGCTGCCCTGAGGGTGTCCCCACTCCTGGAGGAAGCAGCAGCAGGCTCTAACCCAGGATTGTTGGGAAGTGTCCCCTGCTGCCCCTCCCAAATGAACAGAGAGAGTGTTTGTGAGAGAACCAATCACCAAAATGGGATCTTGTGGGGTTTTTTCCTTCTCTCAACCCTCAGACCTACGGCAGGAGCTGGCAGTGAGGGAAAGGCAGCAGGAGGTGACCCGGAAATCAGCACCCAGCTCCCCCACTCTGGACTGTGAGAAGATGGATTCAGCTGTCCAGGCCTCGCTCTCCTTGCCAGCTACACCCGTTGGAAAAGGATCAGAAAATAGTTTTCCTTCCCCAAAAGGTATCAGCCAGAGGAATGGGGCCTGGCTGTGCTCTTTAGGGGACCCGAGGTGGATGTGGGAATGTGATCTCACACACTTCCATGAGTGTGTTTGAATCCCAGGACAGCACCAGGTGCATTGCAGCAGTGAATAGCCTGGAAAAAGGCAGTGGTGGGTGAGCATGGGCAGGAATTTGGAGTCTCTGTTACCACTCTGACTTCTCAGGGCTCCTGTTTCCTCTGTGAGGCAGTGGGATCTTAGTCCAGCCCCTTTTCCCATCTGGAAGGCTCTGGGCAGTCCCAGGGATTAATAGTTGGTTTTTCAGATGAGGAGGAGTGGATTGCAGAGGGGGCTCTGGCTGGATTAGATGGATTGCAGTCAGTGGCCTTGCAGATGGAGAGTGCATGAACTCTGCTGGGGGGGCTAATGGGAACCAGGGCAGTGGGCAGCAATTAAGCTTCATCATTTTCCCTGGCTAGTGATCCTGCAGTTACTGTGGGTAATTGTATGAAATTTCTGCAGCAAGATTGTAGATATATTTGGGGTTCTTTTTTTTTTTTTTTTTTTTTTTTTTTTAATGTAGAAGCTGTTTTATTTAAATTTTTTCAAAATCTGAACTGTGGAGGAGTGAGGTAATACGATGTGTCTGTGTTTGCAGCTATACCAAATGGGTTTGGCACCAGCCCACTGACTCCTTCAGCTCGAATATCTGCACTCAACATTGTGGGAGATCTGCTACGGAAAGTGGGGGTGAGTGCTCTGAGCTCTCCCTGGGGCTCCTGTCCTTGTGCTCAGTCACAGCACAGCCTTGGCCTGGCTGTCATTCTGGAGCTCCAAATCCACATTCACTGCTTAGTTTTCGATGATGCATTTTTTATTTATATTATTTTGATTTTTAATGCCTGTTCCTACGGTTCTGATCCAGTTTGAGGTGACAAAATTCATATTTGGAGTAAAAATTTTTCGGGTGCTGGGTTAGGCACTGTCAGGTTGTTCTTCCCTTAACTGGGGCTGCAGCTTCCCCAGTCTGGGCAGCAGAGCTGGGGCTCAGGGCCTGGGTGAGGGAGGAGCTGGGGTCACCCTGCCAGGGTCTGCTGCGGGGAGAGCTCCTCTCCCATGGAGATCTGCCACAGACACTGAAAGAAAAACCAGCCTGGAAGCCTTTGGTAAGAAAGTGAGAAAATAAATGAGGAGAAAGCCAAATGCTCCCATCTGTGGTTGGTGGGGAAGTGAAATGCATGAGCCTTTTAAGGGATTACACTGTAAGCAGGGAAGAAGTGCTTTAAACATCTGTTGCAGTGTTGTTCAGGCTTTCCTCTTGGAAGAAGAACTGACTTTGGAGCTCCCAGGAGCTTCTGGATGAGCCTTGGTGGTTTGTGTGTGAGCAAAGCTCAGGGAAGCTGTGGCTGCTGTGCCCTGTGCCTGTGCAAGCACGCTGAGCCTGGCAGGAGCTGCAGTGCAGACAGTTATTTTAGCAGAGCTGGAGATGAGAAATGGCCTGGCTGCTCCCTTTGGAGGCTGCCAGCTCTGCCTTGCTTTGAAAGGGCAGCAGGACAGCCCGGGGTTAGCAGGGACACTGAAAAGGGATCATTGTGAGGAAGAGGCTGCAGGGGATTTAGGGAGCTTAGGGACAATCCCGTGTGATTACTCTGCAAGGACAGGAAATGCCAAATAAGCAAGCTGCTCCCGCGGCTGCCCTGAGCCAGGCAGGCAGGGCTGCAGCTCCTGCACTGCTCCAGGAGCCAGGCAGGCAGGGCTGCAGCTCCTGCACTGCTCCAGGAGCCAGGCAGGCAGGGCTGCAGCTCCTGCACTGCTCCAGGAG
Organism: Cettia cetti; assembly: GCA_013401135.1. Taxonomy (NCBI): domain Eukaryota; kingdom Metazoa; phylum Chordata; class Aves; order Passeriformes; family Sylviidae; genus Cettia; species Cettia cetti. Next base: position 15,818 of record VZUI01074370.1, read on the forward strand.
CCAGGCAGGCAGGGCTGCAGCTCCTGCACTGCTCCAGGAGCCAGGCAGGCAGGGCTGCAGCTCCTGCACTGCTCCAGGAGCCAGGCAGGCAGGGCTGCAGCTCCTGCACTGCTCCAGGAGCCAGGCAGGCAGGGCTGCAGCTCCTGCACTGCTCCAGGAGCAGGCAGAGGGTGCTCAGGTGCTTTGGGCTTTAGCTGGGCCTCATCCCAAGCTTTGCAGGGAGTTTCCCCTCTGCTTTCCTGCCTGCAGCTTGGACAGGGAGTCCTTGGCTCAGATCACACTGCCTGTGGCCAGGGGACAATCTGTGACACCCCGAGTTACCCACAGCTGCCCTAAATAAACTTCCACAGACTCCTTGGAGTCTGCACAGGGTTCACTCACCTGTGGCAGCATGTCAGTGCCCTCTTCATGGAATATTCTGTGCAGAACAGGACCAAAGCCCACATTTGGGGAGATAAATTTCAGTTTGCAATGTTCTGAACTCCCCTGTACCCAGGGGAGTGTAATGAGTAAGGATTTCTGCTACACCACATGGATATTCAGGATATGGTGGATCTACACCACATGGATATTCAGGATATGGTGGATCTACACCACATGGATATTCAGGATAAAGTGGATCTACACCACATGGATATTCAGGATAAAGTGGGTCTACACCACATGGATATTCAGGATAAAGTGGATCTACACCACATGGATATTCAGGATATGGTGGATCTACACCACATGGATATTCAGGATAAAGTGGGTCTACACCACATGGATATTCAGGATAAAGTTCAGCCTCTGATGGTGGCAGAGAGGGCAGGTGGTGCTCTGGAGTATCAGGATGTTGCTCCTCCTTCCAGGAGTCACTTTACATAGAGGGGAAAAAAACCTCACCAGGCCTGTTTGGAAGGGTGGCAGTGAAGCTTTAGAAATTGACTTTATTTTGCAAGGCAAGATGAAGAAAGAAATTCCAGGAGGCATTGTCCTGGTGAAAAAAACAACTTTCCAAATGCACAGTTCCTCTCATAGCTTGAGGATTCTGCTTTGGGCTCTCAGTCTTCTGATCTGCTGAAGCAAGAAGTTTGGGTAACTTCTGCTAGGATTTGGCCTCCTTACCTTGGGTGATTATTTCAGAGTTCATCTGTTCTAGAATCTGAGCCCTCGTGGAGCTGAGTAATGTCTGGCAGTCTGCATCAGCATCTGTGTGTTTCCTTTGTGCTGGGCTGACAGAGGAAATGACAGCTTTGTTCCCTTTTTTTTGCCAAGGGTGATCACACTGCAGCCCTGATCATGGCAATCTTGGACTCATGAGCAGCAAAATACTTCCTCTTAATTATTACTTTATTAACATAATTTTTTTTCCCTTCCCTTTGACAGGCCTTAGAATCCAAATTAGCTGCTTGCAGGAATTTTGCAAAGGACCAGGCATCACGGAAATCCTACATTTCAGGGAACGTCAGCAGCGCCGTGATGAGCAGCAGCACAAAGTACCCACACCCAGGGCACACGTCCTTCTTCGACAAGGGGTGAGCCAGGGCACAGCTCTGCCCTCAGGGGGGCACCTGGGGCACTTGTCAGGCCTTCTTTGTCCTTAGCCCACCACAGCTTTCAGCCTGGAGGAGCAGCTGGTGGAGCAGAGGCTGCAGGTGTGGGGTTGGCAGTGCCAGTCCTGCCCCATCTCCTGGTGGCTGTGAGCAAGCCCAGCAGTGAGGAGAGCATCTCAGCTCAGCCCCGAGCTCTCTGAGAGCATCTCAGGAGCAGAGGGGCTGCCAGAGCTGCAGGTGTGCCCTGGGGAGGTGCAGAGCCACACCTGGGGGTTGCTGTGCAGCAGCTGAGGGCGGGCAGGGATGCTCACACCCCGCAGGGACGGAGCACTGGTGGTGGAAGTGGGGCTCCCCCCTGCCTGAGCCGGCCTGGGAGGCAGGGATTGCTCTCCTGGGGGCAGCCCCGTGCTCAGAGCTGCCTCTGATGCTGGGGATGTTCTGCAGGAGGGGTTCCCCAGCTCCTCACAGCCCTGTGGGTGTGCAGGGGTGGGAAGCACAGAGTGCTCCAGCGGTGCTGAGGGCGGACACCCTCCGTGCTGCCCCCCTCGTGTCCTCAGTGCAGTGTATCTCTGATATTCAGCACTTCCTCAATCCTACATTTATTTCAGAGAGTGAAACGAGCTCTGCTTCCAACCTGAAAGTGCCAGAGCAGGCAGCTGAGCTTCCCACATCCATCCCCAGTGGGGCTGTGTGGGGAGCAGGGCAAAGCTGCTCCTCACACACTGCCCTGGGAGCCTCTGGTGTTTGCTGCTTTTGGAAAGAAGAGTTCAGAGCCTTAAAGTCCCGTGCAAATCAGCCTTCAGGGCAGTGTGTGCTGCAGGGCTGAGGGGCTCTGCACCTCCCAGCAGTGCTGCTGCAGTTGCAGGGAGCAGGGAAGTGCTGGGGAGGGATTATGGCAGCTCTTAGCAGGCAGCCTGGCTATATTGAGGTGTGGTGTGACAAATAAGCTGATTGCTCTCTGGGGTGGGGGTCACTTTTAATTATGCAGATTGTCATCACACTCCTTCTCTGGGCTGGCTGCCTGGAGGGAGGAGCAGCCTGGAAGGAAATGCTGCAGCAGGGCTGAGGGTGTTTGTGGACAGGAAAAGAGCTGCAAGTGGTTCATGTGCTGATCTGCAGATTGCCAGAGATGCTGCACGGCCCCGCTGTGCTGTCCCCCGAGTTCTGTCCCTGTCCCCTGTGCCCGTGTGCTTCCCTTCAGCCACTGCTGCTGCCCAGGAGGTGCTGGCAGTGCCTGTGCTGTGCTCCAGGGCTGCTGAGGGAGGCCTGGCCTGGCCCTGGAGCTGGGCTGGGAGCTGGGCCAGCCCAGGGCAGCCCCTGGGGCTCTGCTGGGGCAGTGGTGGCTGTGAGAGCAGCCCTGCCCCAGGTGTGAGTGTCACCCTGCTCCAGGTGTACCCCTGCTGCAGGTGTGAGTGTGCCCCTGCTGGAGGTGTGAGTGTGCCCCTGTTCCAGGTGTCAGTGTGCCCCTGTTCCAGGTGTCAGTGTGACACTGATCCAGGTGTGGGTGTCACCCTGCTCCAGGTGTGAGTGTGACACTGATCCAGCTGTAAGTGTAGCCCTGCTCCAGGTGTGAGAGCAGCCCTGCTCCAGCTGTGCCTCTGCTCCAGCTGTGAGTGTGCCCCTGCTCCAATCTGCAGCTGCTGGCTGCGTGGTGGGCTTGGCTCAGAGTTAACCCAGCCCCACCACTCCAGCTCGGTTTGCTTTCCTCCTCCTGCCTTTTGTTGGTTGAAATATTTGAGGCATCCCCAGCTCTCGTCCAGGCCCTGCTCTCAGAGGGGAACAGGGCAGCTTTAGGGGGGCTGCAGCACTGCAGGGCTTGGCTGCAGGTCAGGAGTCAGGGTTTGCTGCTTGTTGGAAGCTCAGCAGTGTCTGCTGTAGGATCAGTCTCCAGATTTGTCCCTTCAGGAACGTGCAGGTTCTGTCCAGGTGCCAGGGAATGGCAGAACAGCACCTGAGGATGGTCCTCAGGATGGATACTTGTGTTTGCTGTTGTAATTATTGTTAATTGGTTGTTAATGTCAGTCCACTTCTGCCCAGGAAGCAAAGCTGCCCTGGGCTCTGCAGGGCCCTGGCACTGGCACAGCCAGCCTGGGGTGCTCTTCCCCTTCTGCACTCCTCAGTGCCAATGTCCTCACAGCTGCTGTTTATTCTTGGCTGTTTTTGTGAACCCCTTGGGCTTTGTTTTAATGAAACGAGCTGAAGTTGAGTGTGAGGAGTGCCTGTGCTCACACACAGCAGCCAGGGCTGTCTCTGCACTGTTACCACAGCCCAGAATACACCAGGCTGGCAAATCTGGGGATTTTTTCAGCCCCTGCTGCCGCTCATTGAAAGATTTCCCATGCAGAGCTCAGCCAGCACAGGTTTGCTGAGTTTTGCTTCAGCACCTTTGCTTGTCCCCAGCTGTTGCCTCAAGGGTTGTGCTCAGGAATGTCATTTTTGTGTGCATAAACTTTCCCTTTCTCTCCACTAGGCGTGAGAAGGTCATATTCCCCACCTTGGTCATGGGTAAATGAATTCATTTGCACTGATTGGCTGCATGTGGTGTAACCTGGGGCTTGGGGCAGCTCTGGGGCTCTGGTAACTGCACGAGGTAGTTGTAGTGCCACACTAATGGCCCTGATCAAAGCCTGAGGCTGCAATGGCTCTTTCTCCTGACTCTAAATAAACCTCTCTGCTGCTGTGACCTGTTGCAAACATAAGTCCGAGTGCTGCTTGCTTTCTTCATCTGTTTGATACCTGCAGTGCATGTTTCTGCTGGAACTGGTCACAGCAGGGAGCAGGGGAAGCCTGGCTTCGTGGAGGGAGCTCCCTTGGAGGGTTTGCCCTTTGGTTGGGATTTCCTTCAGCAGTTTGTGCCTCCTGGCTTGCTGATGTGCAGTGGTGTGGTTGTGGCTGACAGGAAAGCAACCGAGGGCACAGGTGGCTGGGAGGGGACAATGAGGGTAGGGACAGCAGTGTCCCTGCTCAGTGTCCCTGCTCAGTGTCCCTGTCCCTGCCCAGCACAGCTGGGGCAGTCCCAGCTCTCCAGGTGTGCTTCACCAGCCCCATTTTCCCTTCAGGCTGTTCAGGATCTTCCAGTGAGGATTTGTTGGGTACTTAGAGCTGAGGGAGGCTTGGGCATGAGGTGCTGAGTACAGCCTGAAATGCAGTTTAATGAGCCCAAATTAGTAATCAGGGCAGGGAGTGGCTGGACGTGGACACTGCAGGGACATTTCCAGCAGGGAATGCTGCCCTGCCTCTGGTTTCTTGGGAATAGCAGCACAGGCACCACAGGGTGTGCTGGGGTGCTCTGAGGGCAGGGAGAGGGGCCAGGAGCAGGAGGGGGCCCTGGCTGGGGTTAAGAAGGCTCCAGACACCTGCCAGAGCTGCCCAGGCCCTTGGAGCTTTCCCAGCTCCCTCCTGGGAGCTTAGGCAGGACCTTTTATTGTTTTTTTTTCACAGTTGCTGTGTTTGAGGTGTTTTCTGAGCCTCCAGGGCTGCGGGTTGCAGAGCCCCCTGAGGGCAGGGCTGGTTTGGGGGGATGCCAGCACTCCTGGGGCTGGGATGGGCCTGGAGCTCCTGACAGATGTGTCAGAGCACAGCTGGAGAAGCTGCTGGACCCTCAGGCTGCTCTCCCGGCCCACGGGGAAGGGGGAGCCTGTGGAGCCTGGGCTGTGCAGGCTCCGGGAGCCTCCCCTGCAGCCCCTGGGGCACAGAGACAGCTCTGGGACAGCGCTGAGCCCTCAGGGTGTGGGTGTGTGTGTGTGTGTGGGTGTGTGTGTGTGGGGGTGTGTGTGTGTGTGTGTGTGTGGGGGTGTGTGTGTGTGGGTGTGTGTGTGGGTGTGTGTGTGTGTGGGTGTGTGTGTGGGTGTGTGTGTGGGGGTGTGTGTGTGTGTGGGTGTGGGTG
>VZUI01074371.1:0-11712 GCA_013401135.1 Cettia cetti
AGCCTCGGCCCCCGCGGAGGCCGGGCCGGGCCGTGGGGTGCCAGGCGGGTGAGCCCCCGGCCGTGTGGCACGCTCCGGCTGTGCCACATCCACGGGCTCCCCCGTGCCCACCGGCCTCTGCTCCCTCCCCCTGAGAGGCACCTGTGTCTGACAGGTTCAGGCTCCGCTGCCTCCCGCAACGTGCCAGGATGCTGCTGGGCCCAGGGATGCACGACCGCGCCGGACGCCTGCTCCCTCAGCCAAAAAGCAGGAGTTCAGGTAGCTTGTGCCCAGGGCCCTGTGCCGTCAGTTTCAGCGCCAGGAGCATCCGTGTGCGAGGGCGACCATTAACTGTGCGGCCTCCATCCTGCTCCCAAGCATTTGCTCCGCGGTCCAGTGTCACCTACGCGCTGCCCCCTGGTTGAGCAGGATGGTGTCCCAGGGCCCCTGCACAGCCCAGGCGTGGCAGAGGCGGGCTCTGCGTGGGCAGCCCTCGTGCAGCACTGTGCCACACAGTCATCAGCCCAGCTTCATCCTCCATTTCATCCGGGGGGCTGGCTCCCCTCCAGAGCAGCTGCCAAGTTGTGCCTGGTGAGGCCCCGGCTCTGTCCTCCTTCCTTGCCTCTGAAGGCAGCTGCCTGCAGCTGTGCTCGGTCAGGGGGAGGGAGTCTGACAGCCCTGGTGCTCTACAAGGCAGGCAGGGTGCTTTTGGGGACAGTGCTTCGCTCTGCCCCAGCCCAGGAAAGCTGAGCATCCCACAGAAATTCAGGGCCTGCTGCAGAGCTCCTTGTGTCCTGGAGCTGTGGGCTCGTGCTGCTTTTCCTTGCTTTCAGTTTATGGTGCTGGGGCAGGGTGGGCTTTGGCAAATAGCTCTAGGCAAGTTGGGGGTTGTGAACCTGAAGGAAACCGAATATTGGGCCGGTTTTTTTCCCTGCCACCCCACAAGACAGCCAGGGCTAAAAAAGCCAGGCTTCATCTTGTGCTGTGCATGAAAATAAAGAGACTAAAAAAAGCGGTCCTGGATCATAGCCTTTAAGGGCTTGCTTGGGTTAAACACATAAGTCTAGACTTAATGTGCCTTGTGGGGGGAAATAACAAGCAGTACCACTGGCTGGGAAAATCCCATGGAAAATAACAAGCAGTACCACTGGCTGGGAAAATCCCATGGTGGCAGAGGCTAGCCAGTGTGATGAGCTACCAGAAGCAGCAGTGGGATCCCAAGTGCTTGCAGTGCCTCAAGTGTCCAGCCTGCCCCACCATGTGCTTCCTAGGAGCTGGGTTTCAGCCAGCACATGCCACCAGGATGGCCTGGTCAGTGTCGGGAGCTCTTTGGCTAGAAATCTGCAGGTTTGGAACAAGCCAGGCACGTAGGATGGGAGAAATCTATGAATGGCCGCCTCCCTTCTTTCAGCCATCCACAGCTGTTGACGAGAGGGTGGCAGGAGGGGGCCCAAGGGTGGGGACAGGAAATCTCAGCAACTCCCTGATGACCCTGCCTGTTCCTCTGTGCAGGATGGTTCCCCCACCACCTGTCAGCAAGCCCCATGTGTGCCTCTCCACTGTGCTCATCATGACCAGCCTCGTCCTCATGGATGCCTACCTGGTGGAGCAGAGCCAGGGCTCCAGGAAGCTGGGCATCTGTGTCATGGTGGCAGTGGGTGACATATGCTTCCTGCTGGTCCTCCGCTATGTGGCTATCTGGGTTGGGGCAGAGGTAAAGACAGCTAAGCGAGGATATGCCATGATCCTCTGGTTCCTGTATGTCTTCGTTCTGGAGATCAAAGTCTACTTTGTATACCAGAATTATAAAGCTGACCGGAAAAGCTTGGATCTCATAGCCCGCAAAGCGCTGACCTTGCTGCTCTCCATCTGCATCCCAGCTCTCTACGTGTTGCTGGTGGCCACAGAGCACATGGAGTATGTCAGAACATTCAAGAAGAAGGAAGATCTCCGCAACCGCCTGTTCTGGGTCATCGTGGACATGCTGGATGTGCTGGACATCCAGGCCAACCTGTGGGAGCCTCAGAAGAAAGGGCTGCCGCTCTGGGCCGAGGGCATCATGTTCTTCTACTGCTACATCCTGCTGCTGGTGCTGCCGTGCGTGTCCCTGTGCGAGATCAGCATGCAGGGCATCGGCATCGTGCCGCACCGGATGATGCTGTACCCCATGCTCAGCATGCTCACCGTCAACATCGCCACCATCTTCATCCGAGGCAGCAACATGGTCTTCTTCAGGGACGCCCGGGTCTCCAGCATCTTCATGGGCAAGAACATGCTGGCCATCGGCATGAAGGTCTGTATGTTCGTGCAGTACCAGCGGCACCAGCACCACACCCCCCCGGGGCCGGACCCGCAGCACGGCACCCCGGCCCCGCCGCCCCCGGGGCAGCGCAAGGCCCGGGACCAACCCGCCTGCCCCGCGGAGCTGGCCCAGGACAACACGTGAGGAGCCGGCAGAGCCACAGCCCGGGCGTCCCCACGCCGGGCGGACCTCCCCAAGCGGGGCAGGCTGCAGAGCTCCCCGCCCGGACAGAGGGCAACGACCCCGCCCCCTCCTTCCCTGGGCAGAACTGCTCGGGCCCCGAGGGGCGCATGGCGAGGCCCCGCAGCAGCCCCCGCAAGGCTGCAGAGCAGTTTGGAACCGCACACCCCACCTGGTACAACCGCGGAGCAGGGAGGAGCCGCGGCCGCCTGCCCTGAGCTGTGTCTGGGTGGGGCCAGGCAGCCCCACCCTGTGCCAGGCCCCCTGAGCAGCGCGGCTCTCTGGCCAGCCGGGGTGCCACACGGGGACACAGCGGGTCACCCGCTGGCCTCTCCTGGCTGGCCCTGGCTCCAGGGTGGTCCTTGGCAGCAGCCTGCTCCCCACTGAGCAGGGGGAGCAAGGCCCGGCCTCCCCCTGCTGTCACCCCTCTCAGCCAGCAGCAGGCCTGGGGGGACCCAAAAAGGGGTGACTGTCCTTTTTTTGTATCTCCCTCTTTGCAATAAAAGACCTGAGCCCTGCAGCCTTTTCAAGTCTGTGTCCCTGCAGCGGGCAGATCACCCCCACTCCTGTGGGGACCTTGTGTGACTGGGTGTCTGTTCAGCTGCAGCGTGTGGAAAGGTCACTCAGTGACCAACTAGGGCTGGGGAGAGCATCCCAGGCTGTCCCATCCTGGGTCTGGAGCCATTCCTCCTGGCCCACAGGCGCCGTGAGCCTCTGCTGAGGGTGTCTGACAGGCTGCGTGTGGCAGCACTGTCGGCCACCACCACCTGTGCCATCACTGCAGTCACATCAGCTGGGACCAGTCACGCCCAGGGACACCCACAGCAAGTCCCCACACTCCACCTGCAGGGACAGCAGTGTAGGTCTGCCCAAACTGCCCTGGAAGCTCTCTGGAGATGCTGGAAGCATCTGCTTCCCTTGGAGCTGGTGCTGCCATGCTGCCTCCTGCACAATACCCAGTGGCACCTCAGCCCTGCCCGAGCTGGGCAGTGTGCCAGGGCTTCCCCTGCTGGGCCCAGAGCTGGCAGGCACAGGCCTCAGCGGGAAGGAGCCCTTTAGCTCCAGAGGGGCAGGAGGGCAAAGCAGGACCACTTTGGGGTGCACCAGCCCTGCACCTGCTGCACCAGACCTACAAGCAGCAGGGGACAGGGATACAGGGACTCAGGAATGGTGAGGAGTGCCACGGGACCCCGCAGCGAGGCCCTGTCCCTCTAGCCAAGCTGGCACATCCCTGCCTTCCCCCAGTTCCACTAAGCCCTCTCACCAGAGCAGAACTTGCATCACCCACAGGAACTACAGTGGAGACAAGTGGTTCAGCAACACCCTCAGGCTGGCTGAGCTGCTCCTTGCTCCCTGTTTTGCCCCCAGCAAGGCCTGTCCCCAGGCCCCAAACACCTGCAGCCCCCCCCCACAGCTCAGCTGTGCCCAGGCACGCTCCCAGCACACTGGGGTCACCTGAGCCATCCCCTTGTCAGCACAGCCATGGCAGACAGGGCCAAATGGAACAAGGAGAAACAAGAGGGCTGGTGGGATATTGGAGAGAGGCACTGACTCCCCTAAGGTCAAACACTTTTGACTGTAACAGCACTGACAGTGGGAATAAAAGAGAACAGGTGCTTTTTCCATATAGGATCAGTTTCCTAGAAGCACTAATAACCCTGAGAAACCAAGGTGCTCTGAAGGAGAGATCCCAAGCAGCAATACCTGAGCAGTCACAGCATGCCCTGTGTATGAGAAAGGCCAGCCACACCTAGATCTGCTTCACCAGGAGCAGCCCATGTGGAGTGATCCTCTCACCTTTACTCATCTCTTGTGAGGCTACATCCAGATACTGATCCATGCTGGGCCACCAAAAGACAGCTGTTGGTCGTCTGGGCTGACTCCAGTTGAGTATGTGAAAGCTGTCAGAGGCTGGAGCACTGCTAGGAAAGTCTGGGTAAACAGGATTCCTTCACCCTTAGGAAGAAAAGTCTTTGGGGAGACCTCTTTCACACCCACCCCTCAGACCTGCTGGGAAGACAAAGCCAGGCACTTCAGTGAGAACAAGACAATGATTATGGACTAACATCAGGCAGGTTTCCTGGATGAGGGAACAAAAATCCATCCTGAGAACCTGAAGCAGTAGAGCAGAGGCCAAGAGAGGTGAAGGCATCTGTCCTTCAGATCCCATCAAAGCAGCCCTGAGCAAGCTGATCTGAAGTCAGGGTTGCTGCTCTGAGCAGGCATTGTCCCATGTCCTTTTCTGCCTCAGTGGAAGTCTGGAAGATCCTGGAGCAGAGTCAGCAGTGTAGGCAGGGCAGGACTCAGGCTTTCCTTGCTAGAGTTAGACATGAGCAGGAGCAAGGGCAGAGACAGCTGTCATCACCATCAGCATCTGCACTACACACTTGTCACCACCCAGGCATGATCTCAACCACAAGCAAAGGAGATACTTCAGCTACAAAAAAACCCATTACTTCCTTCAGTTCAGCCCCTGCTCTGGTGCCTTACAGCATCACTGTACAGTGGAAGGCAGATCCTGGGAAGAGGGATAACCATCCTCCAGGCCTGGCCAAGGCAGAATGAGCCAGTGCAGACAACAGCAGGGCTGTCCAACAGTCACAAGTTCTTCTGTGAGGGCAGATGGCGTTTGTCTTTGATGGCATTCCTCTTCCTCTTCTTGTTCAGGAAGCTTTCCAGCTTTCCACTCCTCTTCAGCTCTGCATACTTCTCAGCTAGTTCCAATTTCCGCTTCTCAGCTGTAGGGGAGAGGGAAGTCAAGTTCTAAACTGAAGCCCAAACCATCTCTGGAGTGCAGCCCCTCCACACCTCTCCCTCCCTGGCCCAGGCTTAGCTTGTCCCTTGAGTACCAGCACTAGAACAATCCCCCCACTGCTCCCTGGAATAGTATGGACACTGTTTCCAGTGCCTGAATTCCTGCCAGCAGTACTCCCTCCAGATCTTCCTGCAGCATGCTCACACCGAGTACTTACATTTCTTTAGGAAGAAGGGTTTCTTCCCCTGCTTGGCCAATTCCCTCTGTTGTCTTTTCAAAGACAGCTCCCTCTCTCTCAGCTTCTGCTGTTTTTTCTGTGCCTGTTCCTGCTGTGTCTGTACAAAGAGGGTGGCCTGTGTCAGCATCAGGGCACACGTCCTCTGTGCCAGTGCCTGACAGAGAGGAGGTGCTGCGCTGGACTCACCATTCGGTTCAGGAGCTGCTGAAGTTTCTCCTTCTGTTCCGTGTTCCGGCATTTCTTCAGCTGCTTCTGAACCATCTGAAGAAGAGAGCAGAAAGCTGCATGACTGCCTGCCTGTCACCTCCACTGGGAAAAGCCTTCCAAGAAGTAGCCCCTGCCAAGCAAGGTTCTTCCAGGCAAGGACAGGCACAGAGCATCACCTCCTTCTCCTGCTTCTTGATGCTGTCCAGGAAGCTGTATGTCTTCATAAATATTTCAGGCTTATACTCTCCAGACAGGTCATCAAATCGAGGGTCTCTCTGGACCTGCCAGCAGGGAAGGCAAAGGCAAGGGCTGTAGCCAGGGTTACCCTGTTAACAGCCTGCTTACTGTCCCTTCATGGCTCAGCCAATCTTTTTTCCCCATCAACGTTATGCTCCCACCACTGAAACATCTGCAGTTGGCAAAGATTGAGTATGATGGTCAAGGTGGCATCCCCAAAGTCATGCCTGCATCGAGTTTATCGTGCAACAGCCATCTCCATATGGGAGTCTGCCACCCAGGAATATCCAGGATTAGCAGCAGGAGCACTGCTGTCAAACACCTGCCACAAGCTGGCTGAATATGTGTTGTCAAGGTGATGGATTTGGGAGCTCAAACCTATCTAGATTTTCACAGGGTCAGGTCATGCAAAAAGGGAGGGACAAAAAGAGGTCTCCAACTGTGGAAATGACCATATTCCAATGATCTAGCAATGATAAATCAAAAGTTACATTCAGATTGGAAAGCAGATGGACATCTGAACTTCTGGGATTAGTACTGAACAATGACCATGGTTTGCAGTGGAACTCCCACTGGTGCCAGTCATGGCACCTTCTAGAAACGTCTGGGTCACAAACTCTTGAGTTAACCTGCAGCTGCTCCAACGCACCCGTTGCTCTCCCCAAGGAAACAGTGTCACTGTCTGCACTCCCCAGAGGCCCAGCCCTGTCCTCCAGGAGCAGCCTGTGCCATCTGCAGTGGCCCCATTCCCAAGTGTGTGCCCTGGCAGCAGCGCTGAGGGAAGTCATGACCTGGGGAGGGGCAGCACCCACCTTCCTCCTCACAGGGACCACCTGTCGCAGGAAAGGTACCGGCTTCTTGGCAGACATCTCCAACGGCCTGGAAACAAGAAAAAGGGATTTAAAGAGGAGCAGGTCATATCTGCTGAGGCTAAACCCTGCACAATGCCCTGGAGTCACTGCTGAAGCCAGCTCAGTGCCAGGGGATTTTCCTGAAGCCCTTTAAGAAGCTCACTTCCATAACAAAAACACGAAAAGCATGTGGGATTTAGAGCAATACATCACTTAAAGGATCAGAGGAATTAAACAGAAGCAGAATTACGGAAACTGTGTGGCAGAAATAGAGACACTGTGAGAAGATGTTGCACTACACAAAATCCCCCAGAGTCTTGGGTAAAAAGTAAAGCAAAAATGTTATCTTAGTCAACTCCTTATGGCAGGAGGAATGTATTTCATGTTCTCTGCTCGTGCATTGAGCAGAGATTCAGAATAAGTTAGGGAGTGCCAGTGTAAGAGAGAAAACCCATTCAAATAACTTGGGTGCCACTCTGAGGACTGCAAACTAGCTAAATATTGCAAATAAAGGGTAAGGGTACTGCTGTTACCAGTGGGGGCCTGTGGAGAATTGTAAAAAGGTATGATAGCTTTTATTGTGTTGAATACAGGAAAAAGTCTGTGATGGCCAGTACTGTAGAGAGGATAAAAAGGCAAATGAACACAGACAAGCCACAGATGGGACAGCAGCAGAAGGATAAATGGAATTCCAGAGCAATTGTCTGTAACTCCAGCCAGTGAGAGCCAGGCAGAAGATCCTGATAAGCTGGAAGGGGGATAGGAGCCAGCAGGGCAACGATTTCAGTTGGACACTATCACAGAGCTTGAGAGACACACCATGCCAGGGGTTACAAGTGCCTTAATATAGAGGTATAAAGGCATTAAGTGCCAATTTAATTGTCAAGTGATAGGTGGCTGCTGGGGATGTGAAGAGGACAGGATATTAAGAGCTCTGAAGACAGCACCAGACCATTCCCAAATGAAACACTACAGTGACAGACATTACTGTCCAGTACATTAAAGGAGATCTATGCCAGCTCCAAAACAACACCACTGCTGTGAGGAGCTCACAGTGTACTTTCTGGAATGCAGAGAGCACATATACACATTTTTCTGATCACAAAAGAGCCTCTTTACCCCTTTTTGCCTTGTTGCTGCTTCAGTGTGGCTTTGGTAGGCTTCGCAGTTTTCTTCCCACCAGGCACTTTCTTGCTCACTCTCGTCCTTGCATCACTCTGCACCCTCAGGAGTTCCTCAAAAGACATGTCAGATTGATCTGGAAGAGAGCACAGGGCACACCTGAACTGAACAGCTTCTCAAGGCCCTTCTCTCCCCCAAACTCCACCAAGAGGGATGTCTCAGAGCTTGAGGCAGTGACACAAGCATAGTGGTGCCATCCCTGTACGACTGCATCTCTCAGCCTTCGATTCCTCTCCATTGATCCCTGTCTTTGCCCCTAGAACAGAGCAGCCTCCCCCTCTTCCCAGAGAGTCTTTGCTCTCTCTCCACTCAACAGCACACACAAGACCAGCACAAGGTTTACCTGATACACAAAAAGCAGCACGAGCTCTGCACTGGGCACTGCGAACTCCGAGGGGTCACCTCTTAGTCCTGACTTTCCCACTTTAATGTTTCTTTAATATCCCTTAATGTCAGTAACCTTTAATGTTTCTCATAACCAGAATGCAGAAATATTATCTCTCTATTATCATATTATTCTTTATTCTAGACTTATACCTCTGGGTGTTCAGAACCAATAACTGAAAGCATTTCTTCAGTGAGCACCTGGATATGCTCATTCCAGTCTCGTGTGAGGGCAAGAAGGGGTTTGCACTGTGTCCCTTCTGGAAGGAAAGCCTTGGAAAACTGACTTAGGAGGTGTCTGCCTGCTCAGCACCTCCAAGCAGTGACAGCCCCATGGTCCTTCTGAGCCTCTGCAATACAAAACTGCCCACCTGTGGCCCAGCAGGGACAATCACAGGCAACATGAGGCCAGTCACACTGGCTCAGAGCATGGACCCATCCCAAGCACTCTCATCCTGGCAATAACCAAGACTTTCAGAAACTACTCTCATCATCCAGAAAACATAACGGGCACAGCCAAGAGCTGCCTCAATAAATGTTTTCATTTTACTCGTTCTGAATGCTCAGGAATTCTGCTCTGATGACACTCATTAGTGCTCTGAGGCAGGATACAGGAACAGTGACTATCCAGTCTGCTGCACAAGGGACAAAGGAAATGTGAATGCAGCATGATTTCACTGCACTGCTTCCCCTAAACACCCCCCTTATCCAAACTCTCAACAAGGACAGTCAAAAGGACAAAGAGAGCATTAAAAGAAAGGAATAATGATGTGGAAGGTACTCTCAGCACTTGATAAGACAAGGCACCATCACTTGCACTCCAATATTCCATTTGGCTGAAATTCCAAAACAATACTGTTTAAACAGCAAAGACTTCAATGTAAATGAGATAAAGAAACCATATAAAATTATGCCAAAAGGAGATCAGACCGAGGAAAGGCATGCACAGTTTCCACTGATAAAATGTTTCAATACTGGCACACGAGACCAAACCTGACTACCTGAAACCTAATGGGGAAAATGACTTCCACACAGTAGTATCAGTCCACAAAATACATCCTACTGCCTATTTGTAGGAGACTGAATTAACCACTCACAGTAATAAAAGCATCACTGGACATCACAATAAGAAAAGAAGCCTGTTCTGGGGCAGAAGTGAATGGTCCCAGCAGGCATTCACTACTGGGCAGCAGATTTGGCAACTGTGTGGGTGAAAAGGTTCTAGTTAAAGAGGCAGGATTAGCTTATTTTTCTTGTTCCTTGCATTCTTTCTTGAGGACTTAATTTCTCCTTTTTTTTTTTCATTAATTTCCCCCCCCTATTTTGTGGGTTGTTTCCTTCTTTTTGCATCTCTTGATAAGCTACTGTTACCTGCTGATAACAGGGACACTTCCTGCTCTCAAGCACAGCCTCCTCGTGTTTCCTCTCCTCCCACAAACTCCTGTGACACAGGGACACCTTATGCCTTCCTCAGTGAACCTGCAGGGAACTACACCACCTGCAGAGCACATCAGAGTGTCCAGGATGCAAGAACAGATGGCCTAAAGGAATACCTGATATCTGCCCAGTTGTTCCCTGCTGAGACAAAATCAGTGCTGGACTCTAATGTAACTCCTTCTGCTCCAGAAACAAGATCACAGAGTGCCCTGACAGATGGCAAAGGCAAAACTGCTGTTCCCACTCCCATCCAGCTGTGGGAAGGAAAGAGTGCCTGTCAGTGATCCTCTCTCTGAGCTTTGCTCACCATTTCCTCACCAGAGGAAAACAAAATGCCTACAACAGATGGTGAGGCACCATGCCCACCTCTGAATCTCACTGCCAAAAGCTCACCTCTAGAGATGTTCCTCCCCTGGGCCCCACACAGACACACCCTGGAGACCCTGTCACAAGGCAACCAGTGACCCCTCACACCTGTGACACGCTGTGTTGTGCCCTGCAGTTGACACCAATGTCCACTCCCTCTCAATTCCCTTCAAGGGCTTTTGCTGTATTTTTCGTAAGGTTTTCATTCTCACTTGGATCGTTCTGAGGCGAGGAAACCAAACTGTGTTTGCTGCTGTGGATGAGAACCCCTGTCCCTCGGCCCAGCTGTGCCCACAGCCACGCACCCCCTGCTTTTCCCACTCTCCTGTCCTGTGAGGGCCTCTCGAGCTCCTGCTCCTCTGAACTGGCAGAGCAATTGTCCCCGAGATGTGACAGCACCACAGCACCCTGGCCCAGCGCGAGGGGTGTTCCTGCCCGCGGCGGGGCGGTGGACCCGGGTGATCCCTAAGGTCCCTTCCATCCCAAACCATTCGTGGTTCCGTGATTCCCGCACTGGGAAGGAGGCGGGGGAGAAGAGGCCCCTACAGGCCTTTGTTCCAGGGCCCCCTCAGCCAGCTCTGAGGGGCCAAACCCTGCTGCTGATCCCGGGCTGGAGAGGGAGGGATGGGGAAGCTGGAACACGAGGGGGCACCGAGCCATTTGGCAGCTGATTTCCCACCAAACGTGCGCCCGTGACGCCCCGACGGCGCCGGGAGCCGCGCCCCGAGCTGAGGCCGCCGCCACTCCCGCCGGGCCCCCTCACCTTTCCCGCCAGCCCCCGCCACGCTCCCGCCGTCCTCGCTGTCGTCGCTGGAGCCAGAACCCTCCTCCGCCGCCTCCAGCCTCCCGAGCGGCTGCTCCGCGGCCGCCTCGTCCTCGCTCTCTGTGGCGGCGGCGGCGGCTCGCCCCCGCCCCCGTCCCCGTCCCCGGCGCGGCCCCATCGCGCCCGGCCCGCGCCCCCGGAACGGCCCGCGCGGCACCGCCGGAACCGGAAGAGGCGGGCACCTGGGGAGCGGCCTTTATTGTAGGGCTTTTGGGGTTTGGCTTCGTTCTGGTTTTTTAGCAAAAATCGCTCCTTTCTGAGGAATGGGTCACGTACACAAAGGCCCTGGCGGTATCCAACTAAGTAGTAAGTGTTTTAAGTGCAAGATCTGCATCTCTCTGCGCTGCTAGACTGAGTAGTCCCGATGCTGGATTTACCGCAGCCTAGACAAAGTTTCTAGCATGAGCACTAAGTGTATGAAACGAAGGTTTGCCACGGCCTCCAGCTGGGTCAGCTGCAGCTGTGAGAGGCTGAAAGGAGATGTGGTCACACACAGCGGCCTGCATTAGGAGACGTACAGCCAGCACACCAAGGGATATCAGCATCTCTGTAGACTCGACACCTGTGAGAGCACGCTTGGAATGTTGCATCCTATTTTCTGTTCAAAAGGAAACCGGAGGAACTGGGGAGGGTGCAGCAGAGAGTTCCCAAGGCAGACAGAGGCCTCGTCCTCGGCTTCCTCGGGCCGGGGCCAGCGGCGGGGCGCGGCGGCGGGCGGCGAGAGGCTGTCGGCCAGGGCGCGGAGCTGCTCGGCCAGCCGGCCCAGGTCCC
>VZUI01074375.1:0-23707 GCA_013401135.1 Cettia cetti
AAAGGAAAGGAAAGGAAAGGAAAGGAAAGGAAAGGAAAGGAAAGGAAAGGAAAGGAAAGGAAAGGAAAGGAAAGGAAACAGTGACTGCAAAGGTGAGAGGGCTAAAAATAACATCACATTTCTGTCATAGTTCAATACCATTTCTGCATGTAAAGACAAAAGAATATGAATCTAATTAATACCTGTATGCAATGAGGCATATCTATGCTACAGCAGACACTTAATGTTAAGCTCAGATTCTGTGACCTCAAGCAGTTTTAATGAATTTTATGCCTTAGAGTCAGTTCAAATATTCTGATATGGGTTTTTTTCTAATATTTTTAGATCATGATGTTTTGATTGCTTAAAATTTGCTTGAATCCAAGCCACGTGAATCAGAATTTCTCCACCTCCCAGTGGTGACCTGAGGTGCTTGTCCCTTCACAAGAAGCATTTGGAATTCTCTCAATATAACACCTGATTTTCAAGCATTTATCAGTACAGAATGTTATGAACAATTGTTCTAATAAATCCAATTGCACAATTTTAAAATACGTTGTCTTCAAATATTGCAGTGATTTAAAAGACACAGCAAGCGAGCTTCTGACACTAAATATTTAGTTAAGACACACCATAATAGATTCAATTGCTAATATCAAAATGCTGATATAGAAATGGCAAGACCAAACTGGACACAACCACTCAGCCTGTCTCCTCTGAGTACATCTGAGCTCTGATTTAGAAAGACCTCACACGCTTCCATCTTTCACTGCTGTCATAATCACCAGTTTCTAATTTAGCTTTTCTGCTGGCACTACTGGTAGGTTGCTAAGTGGCTCAGGCAGCTCCCCTTTACCCAAAAGCAGTTTGAGTCTGTGATCTTCACGTTGAAAGAGCTTTAAATCATTATCTTATTATTAGCAGTTGGTAGCACACAGTTCAACTGCTTGATTCTTTCTTAGGCACAATTCTAAAGACAGATTTGTGTGGTTTTTATATACTTGCAAAGTTCTTCAGGATCATGTAGAGCATTTGGAGGTGACAAATGACTTTGTAGCGCTAGTAACACCTGACTCAGAAACCTAAATACTAAACAGATGTTCAGATAGAATTGCTGATGACAATTGATCATTCCCAGAAATCCTTTTGTTCATGGAGGATGTTTTGGAAATGATGGATTGTCTGGGGTTTATAAACACAGATTTTTCCCAAGGATAAAAGGTAAAATATTTGCTCCTCAGCCTGACATTTTAGTATGAGTCCCTCCAGTCCACTTACAAGCTGGACACATTTGATATGTTACAGGCATAGTTCCTTTTAAATGTTGCACTTTGAAATTAAATAAACAACACAAAATTAAACACTAAACTGGGAGTTACTGAACTAAGACATCCTTCTTTAAGCATCATGAGAGGTTCAGCACAGGATGCTTAATATGACCACTGACTTTGGGAAATCTCCAAGTATCATAAAGAGAATGCTGAAAGCTGATTTTTCCAAGCAGGTTTCTCATGGCTCCAGTTTAACTACTCTGTATAACTAGGTGCTCAAATTCAGCTCCAGCAGCATACATTGTCAGGAAAATTGATAGGGTTTCTGATTATCTTAAGAAGCTTTCTTGCTGGCTTCTTGAATCAGACTGTTATCTGTTATGGGGTTTGAGAGAGACTTGATCAACACAACAGCAACTTCTTTCCAACTGCTAAAAAGCTATATCCCATGAATTCTTGTATTTTTAAAGTTTTATATATTGCACCACAACTGAAGAAAACAAAAAACATATTGATTTATCAATCAGAGCTGCTTCAATTTTAAATAGATGGGAAGTTAGTAAATAAAATATGGCTCCCCTTTCCTCTCCTCCCCAAAATCTATGTGCTTTTTTTTTTACCATCTGTAAACAACTAGTAAGCTGCTAATAGCTAGTGAAATAATTTTTTAAACCAAGCAAGTCCAGGATACTCATTGCATTCCATTTGGAAATCTTTGAGCAGTTCTTCGTGCAGGTGTGGTGACAAATCCCTCCGACACCCAAGGAGAAAATGGCCATGGGCTGAAGCAAACACGCACCAGGCACTGGGAGAACCACTCTGTGCCATGTACAGCAGGGACACAGCTGCCAGGCAAACTTCCAACGCAGCCATGAGCTTGCAATCCTGCAGATTTCAGATTCTGCAGACCTGGTAACTTTGCCTTAATGGGGATCTGTGGTTCACTTGTCCTCATATAAATTTTGACCAGTCCTACCTCAGGAACACTGTGTTAATATTTAAGAGCACTGGTGAAGAACAGCCCAGTAAGTTTTTGGCTCATGAGCCTTAGTGATCACCAGGCATTAGGAGAGTCTGTTATTCTTCAGCACATGAAAGGATTCATCTGAAGGCCTTCTCCAGTTACCCCTCTGTAGCACAGATCCCTTTCTGAAAAGAACTTATAACAATGTGTAAATGAATTAAAAAAGGAATGTAGGTTTATTTGTCTCTATCCTTCAGCATTTTTGCTGCCACAAACAACTATGTTTCAGCATTTTTTTGCTGCAACATAGTTGTGTACAATCTAGAGAAACCTTCAAAATTAACCTTAGAAGTTCAGATGTTCAGCCATGGCAAGTAAACCACATAAGCGACAATACAGAATGGTATGTTCATTTAATGAAGTGTTAAGAGCAATATACCTGTGTCTTTTTAATGAATTTTTATGGGGTATATTCTATTTACCAAAATATTTTTTAAAAATCTCCCTTGATCTTTTACAGTATGTCTTTCTAGTGTTCTAGCCATGAATTCTATGAATTACAGTGGGTATGGAAAACAGCTAATGGAGTAATTAATCTAATAGATAAGGGATTAGCCAACCAAGATCCTCCGTGGACATGCTGGTGAACATCATGATCCAAGGGACATTTTCTCTTTCTAAACTTGTGAACCAATTGTATTGAAGTCACAGAAGTGCTATCCAAGCACTTAAGGATGGGAAAACATCATAATGGAGACCCAGGACCTGAAAAATGAGACAAATGGTAGCAACACTGCATCCAACCAGTTTCCAGGAAGAGCAAGGAAAACCTCAGAATAAAAAGTATAGTAACTTTTTGCACAAGGAACAAAGCACCTCTGGCAGCTTCTAAACAGCTGTCTTCAGAATAGGTAAAGCACATCTCTACAGCAACAGATTTTGTCACATTAGGAATATTTTTGTGTATTAGATGCAAATAAAAGTTGGTAGTTCTAGACAGTGAAAGATCTGCATTTGTGAGCCCAAACTTACATGGAAAGCTTGTCAACCATACTACTACAGTAATATTTAGTTGTTACATGACATAAACTAAAACACTAATATTTTTAGTCTTTCCTTTTCAATTTAGCACTAATTTAGCATATGTGTGTTATCACAATATGTATCTCAACTGTTCAACTAAAATGGACAGACAAAATCTGAGATCTGAATAATTATTTGACACACTTTGGTATTGTTTACATGCTCCTCAGTTTTAGTGTCATTTCCGTAACTGTGAAGAGAGCAAAGAAACTTCTTTGCAGTGCAGAAAATTCTAGTGCTCTGAGAAAAAGTGAAAAGTTTTTCAGAAAATCCAGCTGCATACTGTGATTTGATGAAATAATAAAGAATATTGCAAGCAAGCTCCTGATGTAGCCATGGATTGGACAATTTCAGTAAACCACAGAAAAGTACCAGGAGGAGGTACTGACCACTAACAACCAATATCCTGCATTGTACTGGGTTCAAAACATAATTAACAGCTAAGGTTTAATTTCTCAGACCCAAAGTGATACACCAAAATATGGGATATATGGATACAGATAGGAAAGACCATTTTCTAACACTTTGTATCCTACTGTAGTGTCTGCAGCTTGCTATGCTGCGAAGTACTGTGTGCCCTGCTATGAACCATGATGCAAAAAATAAAATACGTCTTCCAGAAGATCACTATACATTTAAAGACAATAAAGCTTTTTTTTTTCTTCTAATTGAATAGATATGTTATTAATAATCCTTGAGCCTGTAAGAAAATACCTCAAGCACCCACACTTGAAATGGGATGGAACACAGTGTACTCATATATAATAGCATAACTATTTTAGAACACTTCATGCAGCAAGAGACAAAGAATGTGAAGTACACCATTGCAATAATTCATGGTACCTAGCAGGTTTTTTTTCTAAGCTCCTATACTATGCTATTATTTTAAGTTTGTTTGAAAGATATGATTCAGTATTTTGAAGTCTGAAGTGGTATCTATAAAATATTATACAATGTAATATGCTGCATTGCAACAGAGGTGTCATCAAGATACCAAAAATGAGCTACACTTTCTTGAACCTAACTTTCCCAATGTAATTAATGAAGGCAGCACTCTGGTATATCTAATAAATCACAGCATTGATCTATATGACTGTCATTACAAAAAAAAATTTAAAAAAATAGTAACTGCAAAGGTAAGGCCATGATGAAAAGCAAATTGATTGTTTGGCAGTTCTTTTCCAGAGAAAGAGAGCTTTCAAAGACAATAAGAGAAGGATAAAACAATTCATCTCACTTCAGAACAAGTGCTGAAATTAAAGTCTATTAGTTATTTCCTGAACAATGTGAAAAACAACTAGTTTTTTATGTGGAGAAAAAACACATTTAAAAGGCTTCCAGGCTTCCATTCTTCCCATCAAAGTTAGTTTTATCTGATATTAATACATAACTTTATATAAATATCCAATCTTTTTTGATTTCAGGGATCTGGTCATTTACACATAAAGTGAGCAGTTACCTATTAGGCACAAAAAATTTCTCAATGCCTTATTGTGAATTGCCAACAATTTTACATTCTTAGTTTAATATTTTGACACTCATTAACATAATTCAATACAAACACCATTATTTTAAAGTTAATATTAAAAGAAATCTTGGCAGTAAGCTGTTAAATACAGTGCATTGATACAATGCTGACCAAAACTCCTCTCAGTTATGGTTTTTTACAATACATTTCCCAGTATTTTTTAAATTATTTATGTATCTTAAATGTGTATTAATTTTCAAAAATTGCTGTGTTCCATGAAGGAGACTCCCTGTACCACGGAACAAAAAAAGTTGCTGTCCAAGGTTCTGCACATAAAGACAAGCGATCCACTTAATCTCTCAAATGTGTTAAAAATGTTTTCAGATTTATTAGCTGTCCTCAGCAAGCTAGCCTTGTTGAAATTCCTTATATGATACTGCAGTATCAGTGTTATGCTGCTACTTTCCAGGGCCTCTTCTACTGCATTCCAGTGTGAGCAGACATTTCAGCACCTGACAATACCCAGTATGTATAATTAAGGGCAAACCTGGTCTAGTCTTGCTACAGACTGATTTTCAGCAGGGCTGAAATACAAAGAAATGTCTACATGGTGCATAAATAAAAGCTACCCTTTAATATAAATCTAGCTCCCATGTACTCTTCTGGCATTCTGCAGAGCAGTCACTAAATGTAATTTTATCTGCAGTATTCACCTTACTTATCTCAGAAGCATAAAGATTCACACATTCATGCAGTACATAGCAAATAGCATCCTGGGTTTAATTGCTGCTTCAAAAAATAACCATAGAGTATTAGAAAACTGAATACAATTTTTGATTCTTTTGTTATGTTTAATAGGAGAAGCATAATTTGCAAGGCTGAAAAATATGCAACAGCCAAGAACTGCAGTAAACCTCTCAGAGCTAATAGCAATATCCAATAATGATTTCCCACACCATCTTCAAGCAAATGGATTTCATTCACTGCTTAATCAGTCAAATTAACACTAATCCCCATATGGTTAGAAAAGATGTTTCTTAACAAACCCAATTTATTATTTATTTATTTGCAAAGTGTCTTAAAGCTGAGATGCCTAGAAAAACTATGTTGTTTCAATCATGCTGACAGAGCTGGTTTTACCTAAGAAATTATCTCTGCAATTCACAGCATGGCTGACAGCTATCTGCATAAAAAACCAGCATAGTAACCATTTAAATCATGCAAAAACACTCACCCAAGAAGATGTAGGAAAGATCAGGATCCAGCTTCCAGACCCCATGAAGATGAGGGAGCAATCCAGTAGCTTGCTCAGGCCAGCAGTGTCTCTCCTACACTTGACCTAGACTGCCTTACATAATGAGGAATCAGTGCTGTATCCTGTGTGGAGGAGCAAGCTGAATGTCATCACTGGCAGAAGTAGGGAGGACTGGCAGCAGGCAGGCTGGTAGTTAGCATGGAGATCACGAAGTCTGCTTCCCCTGACTGTTCTGGGAGAAAAGACAAGAACAGCTCAGAAATGCTGGTGTCATTCCTCCCCTGGAACGAATGACCGGAAGGAGTGAGGGTGTTACAAATGCGAGGCAGACAGCAAGTGCTGAAGCTGCAGCTGTACCTGCTCTAAGGCAGCAGAGCTCCTGTCACACGGTGTCTGCAGGAGTGCTCAGCTGCAGCTGAGGGGAGAGCAACAGCAAGGCAAAGCACCGAGAGACACACACTGCTCCTGCACACCTCTGCCTGGGAATTGCTGATGTGGTGAGTAGAGGAAAAGCATTGGTATAAGAAAAAGTCTGGGAATAATTTCCAAAGGGAATTGCTATTCCCTCCAATAAATCCTACTGCATGCCGGTTAGTTTCTGGAAAGTAACCATTTTTTACCTGTTGTACATGGTGTTACAGGGGTTAAACTGCATCTCTTACAGAGGTTTGATTTTTCATGAAAATGATGGGTAATATACATTCTCTGTTGTGAATGTATTTACAGTCATTTTTGGTGCTTCTTTGCTTTTGTTTTGTTGTTTCTTGAGAGAAGCCTTGGTATATTTCGTAGTTTATTATTGTTTGGGTTGTATCAGCACTTCTGTTCAGGGCATAACAGAAGAAACAAGTATTCAGGCTTAGCCAGCTAGTAAAAAACTACCATACCTTGTTTAAAAACAAGGTTTTGTTTGAAAAAAAGCACTTTATATAAATTGCAACTACTGCATATAACTTTCATTCCATAATTTATTTCATTTTAATGCCTCAGTAGTAACCAAAGAGCCTTAAATACTTCTAATGCATATAAAAATTGTTCTGGAATTAATATTTTGATTGATAAAGTTCCTCTTTACAAAAGAAGGAAAAGGTTCACTAAGATGTTTTGTGGTTATATTTGAGACTGCTTGATTAGACATAATCAAGAGTAAATGCAACTGGACACAAAATATTGTGGCAATATTAAAAGACAGGTCAAGAAAAGTTTTAAGTCTCAGTGGAACACTTACTGGGGTTTACAGAAGTCAGGTTGGGTGCAGACTCTATTAATATTAGTTATGTCCTTAGCAGACTAAACATGACCTGAGTTCTGATCTCAAAAGGGAAAATCAACGTGAAAGAGAAAAAACCAAATGTTTTTCTTCCAAATCTATTTACATTTTCTCTTTCAAGATAAACTTGCTGACTTTTCTATCAAATTTGATCAGGTGAAATAAATGCTTGGTTTTAACTGGTTTTTGAAATACAGATTTTCATTGTCTCTTTTTGAATGCTTTCCTTTTTTCTTTCTTGAGAATTAAAAAAAAAAGAAAAAAGGAAAAAGATAAAAAAAATCAGAAGCATTTGCTATAAAAGGCAGATCACTAATAAGACCTACAGCTAGAATACCCTAGTTAAGTAGAGTGTAGAAATAAAAAAAAGCAAGAAAAATATAATTTGAGAATGATTTAAAAAAACCCAATTATTTCTGTATTTGAAATCACTAACTTTTTCCAATCTTCAGAAAATAAAATAAAAATACCTTGGTGCATTTATTTTTTTTTCACATATTGGTTTAGACTGCTAATGAGGAGTCCCTATTAAAACCTTACATAATTTGTATGTACCAAGCTCTACTTTTGGTGTGTTTCAAGTGTTAAATAAGAGTGGTTGCTTTAGGAAACATCTGTTTACACACTTGTCCTGGGTTAATCAAGAGTTGAAAATATCATGACCTGTATTAGGCTTTGAAACATAAAAGGACACTTTAATTAAGGTGAAAAACCAGCACTTCTGTTGGTCATGGCACTCCAAAGAGCAAAGCAGACAAAGTACTCACCTAAAGCAAGCTCAGGTGCCTCCACAACCATGGCACTGGACAGGACAGTCTGACTAGAGATAACCAAATGTTGACTGCATCAGGTAGAAAAATAAAGGAAGTTCATTGGTAAACTACAGGTTACCTAACCCAATACACAGAAATTGAGTATAAAAGACTACCTAAACCTAAATGACCACCTAAATGAACAAAATGCAAATTTGGCTGGCAGCATTGCAAAGGCAATACACAGTTTGCTTGATGTTGCAGTTCAGGCAAACTTGTCTAAGTTTGACAAAGCTGATTCCGTCTTTGGGCTAAATGATGAATCAGATATTCCTTCAAAGCTTTCCAGTCTTATTTTCTATGCTATTTCCTTTAACTGTATATCCAACCAGAGAACAATCTCATCACAGTCTCAGGAGGATAAGTAAATTCAGTGTAATAACTTGCAAACATTAAGTTTTGTCATTTGACATACACCTGAAAGCCATAGCTTTTGTCTGGGGTATAAATACCCTTTACTTCTCTCAGGCAGTAGTCAAATTGCTCTTCCATTGAGCCACAGTACTTTTCAGTTTACTGTAACTCTTATAAGCATTTTTCCTTGGGTCTGATCTGCTGGCAAGTCAAGACTATCTAAACACAAATTGATACAGAAATTGCTGACATGTAGGACTTTCAGCAAAAGACTTTCTGAGCCAGCTGCACTGGTAATGTGAGTATTAATGTCTAACACTTAACAGTGGCAAAAAAATAAGTCAAGTTTATATAACACTCAACTAGCAAATTAATTATTCTGATGCCTCAGCAGATAGAGAGTCAAAGTAAATAAAGTAAATGCAGTTTGAAAAAAAATCCTTTTAAAAACTGTAGTCTTTTGAAAATGACTGCAAAAAAATCTGCAAATTGGAAAAGAAGAATGGACTAGACAACCCCTCATGAGGATGGAGATGAAAATATGCATGTTTGGGGGCTTAATACACAGAGTAAAAAAATATATAAACTCATTTTGCCACACACATTCTGAAGATAATGCTAGTCATTATTACAGAAGTAAGCCTATGAAACAAATTCTGGAATTTTTCTTTTATGGAAAATATGGCAATAGAGGTTTGCAGTGCTTGTCACTAAATTGCCCTTACTTGCTGAGTTTATTTCCACAAGATCCTTCCTATTCCATGCTGAAATGAAGGAAGCAGTATCTCATAGACCTTACTCCTGCCAACAACCTTGAGTAAACAGGACAATTTTTTTTAGACACCTTGCTCTTAAGATGCCTTGCGCATAAATAAATCATTGTTTGAGGTTTGCTCATACTAATATAGATTCCATTTGGGACCTGCTGAAACACTAAAATGCTCTGGTATCAGTGACTGGAGAGACAACTTCAATATCTTGTGGTGCAAGTTTTTGGCATTTTTTCTGTCCTTCTCTGACCTTTCTTTTCTCAAAATAATTTATCCCTTGTGTTCCTGAACAACCTGCACAAGTGAGTCATGCTGAAATGTGTAAACAATGGCTCAAAATCTTCAAAAAATAAACTCCTGTATTTAGACCAATAACACATAGGCTTATAAATGGAGGAGGAGGGGGATTCCTTATAGGAGTCCTTTACCCAAGTCTCTCTGTAGACTTTGACCATTTCTCTGCATGTGCTACTCCTAAGCAAAACCTATAAGTGCATATCACATACTTCCTTTTTGAAACAGGTAGCAAAAACTTTTGATTCCTGTCTTCAAATATTATCTAGCAGTTCAAGACCTCAATTTACTCTGCCTGTATTT
This sequence comes from Cettia cetti, assembly GCA_013401135.1. Lineage (NCBI taxonomy): Eukaryota > Metazoa > Chordata > Aves > Passeriformes > Sylviidae > Cettia > Cettia cetti. Next base: position 9,824 of record VZUI01074375.1, read on the forward strand.
TTTTATTTCTCCCGGTCATATCACAACAAAGACTACTGGAGGACTAGTCAAAGAGGAACATTTTTCTTCTTTAGTTGATTAAACTTCTGGTATCTGACTAATGCCAATATTCAAACAGGCAGACGAACATCTCTAAATACCCTTTTGTCCTTAAAGGATACCTTACCAAACTTGTAAGTGAATAAGAAAGCATTTTAAAAAGCAGTCATATTTCCAAACATTTAAATTGTACAATTTAGATGTTAAGATGTGTTAATGCTTTCAAGCCTCCATTCCTTAGTATTTGACAATATTTAGTATTGTATCTATTTACAAGAAGGTCCCTGATTTTCCTCCAAATGATGAAGTATTCCAGTCATGAAAGGTCAACACTGAACTCTTGAATTCAGTGGATACTCCTCAGATAGGTATCACTAATTTTGTAATTTTGTACTCACATGCAGTTTCTGATATTTAACAATATACATTGTCCTAGAAAATAACTGAAAAATTATAATCCAATTAAGCATAAAAATCTTCTACAGTTAAACTATGAACATTAAATAGGTCAAGGTCACAGTAATCTGAATATTGATGGACTTTTCTTTAATTTCTCTTTGACATCTCTTCCTCTACAATAAAACTAGCTATGATAGTCTTTTAAATTCTTTTTCAAGATTCTTTGTAAGATTTATAGGGTTGCCTATTGTACCTATGAGAGCAGCTATAAATTGATTTCCCAAGCGACTATTTTTGCACTTATCTCATAAAAAACCATCTGCTGTTTTACATATTAATAGTAAAAGTGAATGGCAGAAATAAGAGGAAAGAAAAAATTTGAAAAATGAAAAAGCAGTTAATTAACCATTCAATAAATATGCCTATTTACTTTGAGTAAATGAATGATCTTTATCAACTGAAAATAATTAGTACTGGCAGGCTTTTCTGTTGGATTTTCTTGTCACTGATTCCAGAATGTTGAATTTAAATTTTAATTATTTTTAGCACCTCCCTAAACTGGCTTTTATGAGCTTAAGAGCAGGAAAGGAACCACACTTAGTTTTGAGATTAAGTTAAGCTGTCAGTCATCCATCAGAACATTTCTAGAAATTGTAGTGGTAGTACCTTGAACTCCTAGCCATGAGTTATTGATGCCTAAGAACAGTATCAGGCAAAACAGATTTATGGTCCAGCATAATAAATGTACCATTAGCACTAAAAGCAATAAGGTGGCTTTTTTTCTTCTTCTTTATTTTTCCCTAAACCCCTCCTAAATAGCCCCCAGCATGCACCATTTGTGATATTGATTTAACACAGATGCAGAACTGGCAAACACAAAATCCTGAAGGACCCACTACAGTGAACATGTTTGCAAGATTGGTTATCCCCTCAAGCAACACATGAAGATACAATCAGTACCCACTTTTAGATAAAAGGCACAAATTCATTGCTTCAATTTAATTCTGGATCCAAGTACCTTATTTTTTTGTCTTTTTTTAATTGGGCCCAGACCAGTCAAACTGTATTACTTCCATTAAGTTTTAATGTCTTTTCAAGTCTTTGAAATGTCTATATTTTTGGGAAGAAAAGAAAAATAATTCAGATGTAGTTCTTTATAGAAAAGTGATACTTCTTGTATTTTGCTTTACCACAACTTTTAGAAATATGTGTAATAACTGCAAGGTAACAAAAGGGTGGGTGATCTATTAAATGTTTTCAATAGATCTCTTTGGTTCCCATCAAAGAAATTGTTCCAGCTCCTGTATTCTTGCTCCTCTTACTTCCATCATTTGGATGCTTCCAGGAAATGCTTTGGTTTCTTGCTTTTCTTCCCAAGATGTTCCTAGTCACTTGGGCATAGTTTACAATATAAGAGCTCACAATTACTTAAATAAGAAGCCTATGTCTCAGGTAACTTTTCAAGTCTGTAGGTGTTTTCCACAGAGGACTTACTGAGCAGTAATCAAAGCTCTTCAGGGTATGTACTGCACATCCAAATTTTGAACTTGCACTCTACAAACTCTCATATGCAAAAGACTGTTCAGCCTTCAAACTGTGCAGAGTTAAATATGGATGTTGCTCACACATTTGGGCCAGGGAGTGCTTCTGTCTTCATTTCTCTTTCACCAACCCAAAGATAAAGCTTAGTAAGAATGAGGCAAGACTTTTAGGATAATACCTTTGTACTAAACACATCAACCTTCACTCAGTGCTGAATGACTCAGTGGTCCAAGGTGCCAGATGTCCCAAATCTTTGTGCATTCAGGGTAGTCCCTTATGGAGCAGGAGGATTCGGTGGCTGTCAGTGATATTCTGCAAATTCTGAGATTCCAACCTTTGCTGACTGATAACCAGTGTTTTATTATTATTTATTATTACTTACATAGCAAGATACATCCTTGCCAACACCTTAGGTTTGCATATACATTTCATTTATACTTAAGTGATCCTTTGTCTAATGCTGAGCTTAGCACCACTGCACAAAAGCATTAAAAAAGATATTAATACTATCTCATCTAAAGAGAATTCAGCAACTTTTAGAATGCCTTGTTTTAAAACATTTGTTTTATCTGTTAGAATAAGTATTATATTCACTACTAGTATTTGATCTTTCATTTAAGTAAACTCTGAAATAAAAGCAATTAACACAATAATTGCATAATCAAGAATAGTACTTTGAAGTTTGAAGGACAAAGAGACATGAAAGTCTGTTATATTTGCTTATCCTCCTCATCATTTTGACATAGCAGTCTCTTTTTTCTTCCCTTATGTGAGAGAGTAAACTGAATGTCCTTGTAAGCCACTATGGCTGGATTTCAGGCAGAGTAAATCAAACAAACAAAATCATAAACAGACAAAGGCAATGCCTAAAATGCCTCATCATCAAATGGTATTAGCTCTTTATGCTCATCTCTTTCAAGCTGATTCTGCACAGTAAAGCTATGATATCTCAGAGAAATCTACTGAAGAAGTTCTCCCTTTCTTAATCTTTCCTAGTTGGTAATTCTTCAAGATTCAGCTGCATATACTCAAATAATTAAGTCCTTAGAGGTCCATAAGGGAAAATACTTCTCTGTTCCTATTTTTAACAGGTCACCTCAGGTGAATTCAGCAAGTTCTATTGTTTAAGGTAGTTTAATGAAGCAAAGTTCTTTCCTTCATTGTATTTACTTTTAAAAGTTTTTAACTTTTATTGGAAGCTGTGGCATTGTGATCTTGGGACATGACATATTTCTACTCTTCCTTCTTCAATTACTTACAGTGCAGTATTGGAATGCCTATCACAGATCTGACAGAGACCATCTTCCTCCCAGAACCAGTATCTCAATTTATGTCAACTTTGAATCATTGCCTTGCAAAATGGAGATTTTGGCCTCCTTGTGTCCAAAGATGGACTTGCAAAAGAAATGAAGCAATACAAATCTCTCTATTCTTTTGCCTAAGAACAACTTCTGAAAGCTCAAGGTCTAAACAAAGCCCTCTGGTAAGGAGACTGAGCCCTCTCTCACAACATGTCAGAATTTCTGTGGAACTCGAATACAATCATAGAATCATTTAGGTTGGAAAATACCTCTAACATTGCATCCAACCATTAACCCAGCACCACTGTGTTCACCACTGAACCATGACCCCAAGTGCCATTAGAATAGAAACTAGAACAGAAACATTTATAGAACTTTCTGCCCATAACAGAAGCTCTCAAACTTTCCTCCAGGATTTCTGTTTTGATTCACCAGCTTCCTGGAAACACTGAGTTTTCCACTGAACTTTCATTACCTCCTCATTTAAGACTAAAAGAGGATAAGTAATTTTTTTATTTTTCCTTTTTATAACATAGCACTTCTGTGAGGATGCTTGAGCTTCAGGAGGGCTACCCTGATTTTGGTTGTGAGGATATATTGTTATTTTATTTCTACAACTTGTGCCCCTCCCCATTTGTTACTCTGAGTCTGCTGGAATAGAGAATTGGAGCAGTATGATAAAATCTGTTCTTAAGCATTTTCAACACCAATATAGAAAGGAATGCTAATCCATTATAGGTTTACTCAATTGCGCCCACATTCAGATAAAGCAGTGATTTTAGGAAAAAAAAAAAAAAAAAAAATTGGAAAATATAAGCAACCATTCTTCATAGGACTTCAGGCCTCAGGGGCTAGAATGTTTAGTCTCAGCTTCTTTCTACTGGATTTAGCTCAGTTACTCTTCTATTGAAAGCATAATTTATTTATTTTGTCTGGAATCAGAAGGAAATTAAATAATTGCGTGACAAAGGTCATAGAGTGAAGACAAAAAGTCACTGCAAGTGCCTCTATGGTAAGTGATTGCTAGATGAAATGTATCAAGATGTTCAGTGTTTAAGAAAGTTTTTCAAGGGCTTTCACCTTCCTTTGTTGCTGACTTGAACTGTAGCCCTAAGCTCAATAACCACTTTAAAGCTGAGTTCATGAGAAAGATACAGCTGGATCATTCTCATTAGTCCTTCAGACTGTAGGTATATTCTGAAAACTATCTAATTCCCAGTGCTAATCTAAACTTCCTCAAAATAATTCAGAGAAAAAAATAAACAGAATATAGAATAATTTATGCATCTTGGAGAAGTGGTTTCATGACCTCTAAAGGACATAATTTTGTTTTAATAATAATCTTAGAGCAGAACTTTTCCTATTAATCATAGGAAAAACTTAACAATGAAGGGAAAAGAGGAATTGCTAAGTTACCAAATTGTACAATGGAAGTGAAGAATTTAAATTTGATCTGAATCTGAATTAAAGACCCAGATCAGTTCTATGTCCACTGCCTTGTGTATCAGCTGTTCCAACACTTAAAATAAACTGCGTTTTACAAGGCAGATTCATCTAGTATCAACTGCTGTTTTCTAGAAAACATTATTCCATTTTCAGACAAGCTTGGGAGTTCCCAGTGTAATATCTTCTCCACCCAACAGTAATGTGTGCTTCTTAATTTCTTTTCAGTTCATAAACTGAATTATTTAAGTTTGGTTCAAATCTCATTGCCAGTCCTACAAAACACTTTTTTGCATCTCCCACAATCTGTTAATAGACCATTAAACTCCTTCTTGAACAAAAGGCAGAATATCTTAAAGAAACCTCATCAGTGCCACATGTTCCAGCTCACATTGTGCTCATGTCCCTGCTTCTACTTGCTGCTCTCCATTCCCATCATCACAGTAATACATTGGCCTTCTTGCCCAGGCAATACACTTTGAGGTGGTTTTGGCTTTTAAATCTTTCATTCTTGTTTCATTTGAAAATGAACTTTCTTATCCTACATTCTGAAGTCTCAATTCCTATACCTTTCATTTGACTATGTTCAAATTTGGCATTTTCAACTCCAATATTTAAACCAGACTATATGGCTTGCCTTGAAATACCAACCTTACCAACTTTGTTCCTTCTTCCATGTCATCTGCAAACTTTACTATCAAAAACATTACAGCACAGTGTGCATAACTGACAAAAATATTAATTACACCAACTAAAGAACCTATTTATAGAGGGTCCTTCCCAGAAATAATACCACTCAGAAAGTCCTCATTAGTAATATTTTTAGATCTATCAGTCTAGCCTGTAGCCCACCTAATTTAATCACTTGCATCCAAAGTGTTTAAAATGTATGATATTTAGTAACATAAAAATACCCAAATACTATGCTTCTACACTTGCCTTTCTAAATAGTTTTGTGATATTTTAAAAAAGGAGAGTAATTTTACAAGATTTATCTTTGTGCTCATTACCATAATTAGCACTTTAGCCTCTAATTTCTGGTCTTCAAATCCAAATATCTTCAGTATTTTACTTGGAACTGACATTCATGTAACTAATCAATAGTTCTTCAAAATGCCATTTCTAGTGTTTATAACTTTGGAGTTAGATTGGAAATCCTCCAGTATTCCTAATGTCATATTTTCAGAAATTTGCTGTTGGTTGTGCTAACAATAAGGGAATATTACTATTATTCATTAAGTCTTCACTGATTCATCACATTTATTTCAACTTTTGATACACAGAAATAAAATGGAGTCCCTGCCTGGTATGTCAACAGACAGCATTCAGAATACTAAAAATAATGTATTGCTTAACTCCTTTTCTTCTCATCTGTCCTAATGATGTGTTGCTTATCTCTCTTCTGCTATTTCACTAAGATGCAATCTACCCCTAAGAGTCCTAAGCACTACTGTTAGTGCCATGAACACTGAGTGTGCATTTACATGTTTGCCTTTGCACCACACTGAATATTCTCACAACATGCTTTGTGGCTCTCAAACCCTTTTTGACTATAATTTGAGCACACATCTCTATTGATAAACTTTGGGGGGGGGGTCACATCTCTGCCTGTGCTCACTGCATGCCACCTCATCAGGAATGACACAACTGGCTTCAGTGAAATGTGGCAGCTCCTTAAAGTGGGAATGGTAGGAAAGTGTTTTCTGTAATTTAACTGAGATTTGAAACAGGAAATGTACCAGCAGCAGGTCTGTGCAAGTCATCATGTGGCTTAGAGTGACTCTTGATAATTCAGAGTTAAATGATTCTCTACTCCTGGTTATATTTGTGTTGTTATTTTGCTAATGCTTTGAATTTTAAAATTTTCATTAAAAAGAATTTTTGTACAGAAGAGTTTTCTGATCTAAGGGAAAAATATGCAAAGGTATTGTTTTGGATGTATTACAAGCACACGGTAATTAAATGTTTTGGACATTGCCAACATAAGCAATAGATGGTGGAATTTGGCAATGAAACTGAATCATAAATGAAGTGGGTTTTGGTGCATCCCAGCAGGTGCAAAAGAACAGCAAGTTGTGTATTTTTAATTTCCCCAAGTCCAACACAGAACTAGGGTGTGCCACAAAAATGCCCAAAGTCACACTGAAGCTACTCAGAACAGTGTAAAAGATGGCAAAAGATGGCATGTCTTCTTACATAGATGGCATCACACTACAAAGCACAGTTCCTCTAACAATTTAAAATACCTCAGTAATGCTTACCTGAATTCAAGTGCTGATCTAGTGTGCTTTGCATGCTTCATATTCAACAGAGGCCTGAAGCCTCACAATCACCAGTTCCCTTGACTAGGAATAGCCATTAGAATGTATTAAGCTTATGGAACATTTCCAATATTCCTTCAGCATGCTCCTGAGAATAGCTTGCACCCGAGAATTGCACTCTATCTGATATAAATATATAATTATTAGAGAAAGAGGATTCACACAATCTGTGGATGAATGGCAAATAACAGACAACTTAATGCAAGCTTTTGTGGGGATGAGAATTCATCATTTATATAGGCTGGAACTTCTTGCCTGCAGAGACAAGGAGCTCTGCATAGCTATTGTGTGCCAAGAGCTATTGATCTTATTTTTTTTATTGAACAGAAACTGGAGGGAGTCAAAGTAATTATAGACACATATTTTGACATTCTCCCAAAAGACCTCAAGCTTATAATAATCACTAGAAAAATAATTATCAAAGTTGTTTTTGATAATTTTAAATGAAAATCCTGCAAGCAAAGTGCAGAACAAATTACTAAATTTTTGGAAGAAAACAAAATAATAATCTTTAGACGGATGATAGCCTTTAGTCTAAAATATTATCGGCCAGTAGTAACACCAGTAGCAAAAAAATATACTCCCCCAAATAATTTTTTTTTTTGAGAACCAGAATAAGTAGCTGAATGCAATATGTCATATAGTAAAACATGTTAACTTTTATGCCTTAAAATTGTACTAGTTTGGGTAAATTAAAATTTTTGAGTTTGTTATTTAAAGATTGCCTCTTTTTTATGGAATGGTATTTTTTCTATTTCTTTTATAATAATAAATAATTTAAAACATTGCATAAAACTATGAATGGGGTTTTTGTAGGGGTGTGTGTCACTTTTCATCTGTCCTGAAGGTTTTGCTATTGAAGTATTTACTGTTTCCTGAGGTATTCCCAGTGTGCACCTCTGGGAAGCTGCCTACTGTTACTACTACGTTTAGCTTTCTGGATTGCATTTGCAGGCTGCAGTCTGAAACCATTACAAGCATAACTTTTAAATTTTTCAGAAAAGAGCATAATGATTTTCAGTAATGAAAGTGATGGGAGTATGCTTTCCTGCTTACATTACCAATTCTTTCAACCAAGAAGTGTAGCTGGGAAACTACTATGTTTGGGAGCAGACATTCCAAATTATTCAGTTTAACAGGGAATTATTAAATAATAAGCTTTTTCAAAGCCCTTTCTTTCATATGGCAGGTAGCTATTTCATATCTTCATATTTTCATATGTAGATAGCTATTTCTCTGTCACTCTACACTCATATGTTGCAGTTCATGGTTACAAAGTCTGATTTCCCTGCAAATGCTGTAGTATACGAACTCTAGGAAATATTTCTATTTCTTATGACCTCACCTCTTGGTGTTTCCTTGCCTGTACCCAAATGATTTGGAGATAAAATCCTGTCTAAGCCAAATCCAAACAACACAGAATAGGAAATATGCTGCCAGTGGGAACTCTTTTCCTCATGAGACATAAGGACTGATCAGAAACACAGACATTTTTTTATAGCTGCTATAAAGGCATATGTGTGAGCTCATGTTTAGGAGGGTCCCTAGAGGAAAACACAAATGCATGGTATGTTTACCATAAGAAACCTCTTCATCTTTCAAATATGTCTGGCATGTACATTTCTGTTTTCAAAAAGATTGATGCATTATATATTCCAGTAACTTGAAAAGCAAAGCCAAGTAAATTTCAGATCTTAGCCTGTTACTGAAAAATCTCAGTCAGCAAATATGAAGTAGTTTGTTTGATGGGTCACCATGCCTGAAGTTTTCCCAAACCATTTTGATATAAAAATAAGTTGCAATTAAAAAAAAACCTTTTGTGTTAGAAAAAAGCCTAGGTCTAATTTTACAAATTACCACCTTTCAGAGAATTTAAAACTCTTTTTCCAGCACTCTGTAGATGCTGATTGCCTTTCAGTACTCTGTTTAAATAGTTACAACTAAAGTAAGTTTCCTTCCCCTCACTTACAATTTATGTTGCTCAAATGGTATCCAGAATGCTTGATTTTAGAACTGACTACACATTCAAGAGCTTCAAATGTGGAAAATACTTTCAATCATCTATGTTTTGATAGTTACATTGAAGTTGTCTTGAGTATTCAGTATCTAGGCTAGTTTTGCTTAAATTTGCTGAAGAGTGCCTGAAATATGGATCCCAGACCTCTTATTTGCTGCTGTGGCCTATTCCAATGTACCTTCTGAGTTCAATTGGGTTTTTTTCTCCAGTGGATCATCCCCCATTAGACACATTTTGAAAGAAGCTACACATGGATCAGCCTGGTACTCCTCCTGGCCTATTCCTTAAAACAGATGTAAATTTGTCAAGATCCCCTTGGACCATACTTATTGCAAAGTATATGTTGGTACTGGTGGCGCTTTCAGGCTCTTTATAATAGATTATTGATACATAGCCTTCAATATGTCGGTTAAAGGGTCTGAAAGTAACAAAAAAGGGCTATAACATCAATGAGGAGTTTCTGGTGTCCTGAAGTGAAAAGTGAAATTTTAGTGAGCTGAGTGGCTGTGTGTTAATTCTTCTGAGCTGACGCTTTCTTCTGAACCTGGCATCTGTATGTCTTCCATTTGTGAATTTAATGACAGGATCATGACTAGATTGTTTTGATTTAACAGCAGGGGAAATATTTAGAACCACATACATGGAGTACCTGTTTTGCTAAAAATATTATCTCAAGATCTCTAAGCTCCTACACACTGATCAAGAAGAAGCTGAGCAGCTCTTAACACCTACCAGCCCTCTCAGAAGACAGTTCCCTTTCTTGCAGCCAGCACTTCCATAGTCCTGACAAGCGCCAGGAACTGACTCAAGGTCAGGTTCAATGGGATCTGTAGGCAGCCAAGCCAGGAGTCTTCCAGCTCACTTCTTGTGACCTGTTCCTAAATTGCCCTCTAGTTAGGACCCCCCAAAGTGATGGCTTCCAATCATATTTTCTTTTTCTCATTATAATCTGCTGTTCTATTAAAGCAACTGACTCATTCATAGACCAGACTGTCAGAAGCAAAACATACACTACCAAAAACAGTTGCAGAGGTGCTTTGTTGTGATTTGATCACATTTCTTTTCTATCTGTATTTTTTCAGAATAGTTTTATATCTCTCCCTTTCTCTACATGCTTCAGGTCATTCACTTCCTATTGCCTATTTTTTTTCCTTCCATTTTATCATTTATTTTTAGTTACAAACTCTCCCTCATTCACCCAAATCTTAACATTTAACACTTGTTACTATTTATGAAGCCTTCCAAAAACTGGTGACTGTGCTTGAGATTCTGGAATGAAAGGGACTGGAACAAGTATAGCTGTGGACATAAAAAACCCAAATGTGCCATGTACTAATTCTTACCCGAGAAGAAATCATACAAATAAAATCATACACATTCTATTCCTAAAATGCAGGGTAGTTATTTTTTTCTTCAAGAGGATGTCACATTTGCCTAACCTATTAATTCCCTATTCTCCCCACCCCCCCAAAGAAAATCATAAAAGTTTCTGCCTTATGGAAAAGGGGGCATAGACCTGTCAGAGATCCTTCCAAGTAACATTATGCCTTTCATGCTATTCACTATGCATCGGTTCTGGCTTGTCTTCCCATCCAGAAACTCATTCTTTCTCCTCCTGAGGAGATTAACGTGAAATTTGATAGCTTTCAAAAGTGGTTTGAAACCTTAAACAAGAAATAAGAGCAGTTGGGACCAATTGTTCTGAACAGTGAAACCTGTCACACTGCATACAGCCAGGCATGCTTTGACAGTTCTTCCACTCTGAACTGGGTAATAGGAAAGTCAGTAAAGAAATGTTGTGTAACCTGCCTTGAAGCCCATATTCTCCGAGTATAAGAGAATTTGAACAAAACACAATGAAAACTGTATTTGTTGTGTAGGTAAAGAACATGTTGGTTCTGTGTATCTTCTAAAGTAAGCTCCTCCAGGCAGGGACTGTATCTTTGTACTTTTTACAATATCAAGTGTGCTGTAAGCACTTAACAATTAATAATGAATTGTAAGTAAACGCAAAACGTGTGAGAGGTGCCAGACTGCCATCTCTGGAGATTTGGCCTGTCTATTTATGTAGAGAACAGGCAGCACAGCATTGCAGACTTGAAATTTACTAATTCATTTCACGTAGGCTGCTGAACAACCATCAGATGGTAACTGCTCAAAATCACTAAAGTTCTAGAGAGATTTAATCTGCTGCCTTCAGGTTCTCAAGCTACAACAGTGGTTGTATCTCATTTTCAATCAGTGGAATTAAGTAGCATCCTCTATTTTTAATTGGAATTAGCATTAATTCAGGAAATAAAATGCTTTTAAGATACACCAAGAAATATTAAAAATAGTATTAGAGGAAATGCTATTTACCAGAACTCTGTTTAAGTGCCATAGTAAGAGAACTAAAAGTAACTTGTTTGCATTTTAGCCCCATAATTTTTAGTTCATTTAACATGTCTTGCATTTTCTGAAAATATGAAGAATCTAGGCATAGTATAATGGACAGCACGTAATAGGTTATATCTAATCATCCTCTTTGAATTTCCCCTTTAAAATACCTCTGTAATAAAATCAAAAGTATGAAAACCTTTTAAAAGAAAACCTGAACAAAATAGAATGCTTCATTCAATGTTGTACTCACCAGTAATTCTTTGAATGGCAATGTTGGGAGACAGAAGGAACTTCTTCAATTCTATGCTGAAGTAAAAAAAAAAAAAAAAAAAAAAAAAAAAAAAAAAAAAAAAAAAAAAAAAAAAAAATCCAAACCTGAAATTGTTTCCCTATGTCTACAGCATTCCAGAGAACAACAGGTTCACCTTCACATCAGTTGCTCTGCAATTAATAAAGCAGCAGCAAATCAGGCTTATCTCTATTACAGCCACCAATATCAAACCACTGTCTTTCTCATTAAGCAAATAATGGGAAAAATGGGAATAGTAGGGTAGCATTCTGTAGAGGTACTCACCTGTTTTTGCACCGAGGTAGGTGAATAACATCAATCTGACTGAAATGAGCTCCTGCAGATCTGCTCCCACGTGTCTGTGTACTCTGTGTGTGATGGGTTCAGGCACAGATGCACACACTTAGGTCTAACTAAGTCACCAAATGTTGCTGGCACTTGGCTTTTTAGATGTTGCACTGATTACTGCCACCCCCACGTCCCTCCCCATAGCTGAACCTACTGGAACCAGCCTGTTTTCATAACACAGAAGTCTCAGGCTCTCTGAACCTGATGCCTCCCTCCTCATGTGGCAGGTATAAATGTACACCTCTCCAGCTGATCTACTATGTGGGTTTTTCATTACCCATAAAACACGCCTCAAAGTAATGTCTGTTTGCTTTGTTTACAGGCGAATAACTTCACACTTCACTCAATTACCCACTAGAGGAGCCACCAGCCTGCAGCTTTTTGCTACCATTCCTGGCTATTCCTCAAGTTACCATGCACTAGCATTGCTTTGCATGACACATGAAATCGGCCTTTCAATTTTGGCTTAAAAAAAATCAGCAAAAAAACCTAATAAACACGTCTACCATTCACCTTGAAATAATAAATTCACAGGTACTATTCTGGGTCTTTTTTTTCTCCCATTTAATCCCCAAAACATTGTGACTGTGAATACTACTGCTTTTTTTTTCTTCTTCTTTTTAATTATTGATGTTCATTATTCAATTAGTTTACATTCTGCACTTCGAACAAACCCCACAAAAGCCAGCGAGTCACTATCAGTATCTGTCCCTATATATGTAAGAAATAGCCCTAGCAGGTTTTTTTACTATTAAATACAGTATTTACTATTAAATACAGTAACATAGACACTTCCCTGAGTCTGCGTAGTGAAGAAGACATTTTAGTCAGTTCATACCTCTGGACTTCATAGAGTTAAGTTATTCCAAAAACCTCTAAGGAAGCAGAAATTTATTGAATTTCTCAACGTTCTCTTAAAGGCATCAACAATATCAGTGGATTTCTGAGAGCACAAACTGCGAGAGGTTGCTGTCCTTACACCTGCAAACTGCTGCAGAGCATCCTGGCAGCCTCCTTCCAAAACCTAACCCCCTGCTCAGCAAGCATACTGCACAACCAACACAGTCTCCCCATCTGAGCCCCCCAAATCTTGGCACTGAGCCCAGAATACAAGTGAGTTATTTCTTCAATTTTATTAGCATTTGTGAAGAGACAGGTGAGATCTAATTTTAAACCCTTCAGTCTAATTTTTTTGCCACATTCATGAATCTTGGCAGAGAGCCCGAAGATGAAGGATCATTCTATTCATTTTTAGGGGAGTCCTGCTCTGATTAAATCCTTTAAAGCTAAAATATTATCCTTTTTTTCTATTACTAGAGACATTTATAATTACATGACATATGTATGAATTAGGTTAACCAATTATTTTCATATGTATGGCTTACATATTCATGTTAGAAAAAAATGGTTATTCAAAGAAGCAAATTAATGTATATTCTTTAACAAAAGGTATATTGCTGCTAGAAGCTGTGCTTCTGAAATTTAATGATTGATAAGGGTTTTGAGACAGGGAGACTTTCTCAAAGTTGTTCACAAATGTGAAATAACTATACCACGATGACTTAAAAAAATTACCATCTGGGAATCCTTCCATTTAGCTTAGGCAGAGTTTGCTTCCTCATGGCACGACTCAGTTCGATAAATTGAGGCGGCCAAAAGTGATAAAAAGACATTAGAAGGGGGGGGGGTGGCAGGATGCTAGAATGGAATAAACCCTACCTCATGGGAGATTGTATTATTATTATTATTATTATTATTATTATTATTATTATTATTATTATTATTATTATTATTATTATTATTATT